>JAPXFY010000030.1:47019401-47034401 GCA_030674185.1 Monoplex corrugatus | reverse complement strand
GACAGCGTTTCAGCTAAAATGTTAAAAAATAGGGGAAACGATGTCATAGCTTTTCTAACAAAACTGTTCAAAATAATTTTTGACTCGGGGATTTATCCAAAAGAGTGGTCCAAAGCCATTATCATCCCCATTTTCAAGAAAGGGGATCCTGAAAATCCAGATAATTATAGAAGTATATCTTTATTAAGCATGATATCTAAATGTTACACAACAATACTGAGCAAGAGATTATACACCTGGTTAGAAGCTAATAATTTGATCTCAGAGAGCCAGGCAGGTTTTCGTAATAGATACTCAACTGTTGATCATATATTCACACTACATGCTATCATTCAGAAATGCATGCACAAGAAAGGGATGAAATTATATGTTGCTTTTGTTGACTTTAAAAAGGCTTTCGATTCGGTCAGACATGATAAACTCCTACATTGTATTAGAAAGGAGGGTGTTAAAGGGAAACTTCTCGCATCATTAATGGCAATGTACAAGTCATTGGTGTCATGTATCCGAGTTAACGATAAATTTTCAGAGATGTTTCAATGTCCGGTTGGAGTAAGACAAGGTTGTGTCTTGAGTCCTACATTGTTTTCGATATTTATAAATCAGTTAGCAAATTGTACGGGTGATAAAGGAAAACATGGCATCCAATTACTACCTGGGATGTTGGAAATATTTGTTTTACTCTTTGCAGATGATGTGGTACTTTTCTCAACTACACCAAATGGTTTACAGAATCAGCTGAACGTTTTAAGTATGTGTTGTAACAACATGAAATTAAAAGTAAATATTGACAAAACGAAGGCCATGGTGTTTAGAAACGGAGGGTTCCTCGGAAAACGTGAAAAATGGTCATATGAAGAAAATAAGTTGGAAGTTGTGAATAATTATTGCTATTTAGGTTTTAATTTCATGACAATGGTAAGTGTCAAAAAAGGTACTGCACATTTAGCAACTAAGGGGAAGAAAGCTGTCATACAGCTAAATAGGGTTCTCAAAAAATTCAAGGAAATGACAATGGATACTTTCTTTAAAATATTTGACGCAAAGGTACAACCCATTCTGTTGTACGCATCAGAAGTATGGGGATTAAAACGAATGGAACACATAGAAAAGGTACATATGATGGCGTGCAAAAGATTTTTAGGCGTGCCTGTTAAGACACCAAACAAGATGGTGTGCGCTGATCTGGGAAGATATCCATTATTCGTTAACTCTGTGGTCGCATGCTTAAGATATTGGTTTAAATTGCTACAAATGAGTGCCGAAAGATTTCCGCATAAAGCTTACCAAATGCTTCTGGAATTAGATAGAAATGGAAAGGATTGTTGGGCATCAGAGGTAAGAAAAATCCTGTGTGATTCAGGTTTCAACATTGTATGGCTGCAACAGGGAGTTGGGGATGTAAAACTATTTTTAAACATATTTAGACAAAGACTTGTCGATCTGTTTATCCAAGAATACACTAGTATTATTAGAGATGGTGACAGATATGAGTGCTATAGATCATTCAAAACAATTTTTGAAAAAGAAAAATATATTTCTGACATGGATACATACTGTCTCAGAGTGGCAATCACACAACTAAGATTTGATGTACTACCGCTGAATAACAATTCACATCGTTATAGTGAGAGTATTCACAAAAGGGCATGCCCTTTTTGCAAAACTCATATCGAAAATGAATATCACCTTATATATGACTGTCCCACTTATACAGATATTAGAGTAAAATTCCTCAAAGATTCAGCTAGAATGCCACTTTATCTACTGCTCAAAGCAGAAAATTCTCATCATAGATACAATGTGTCCAGATTTGTTTTTCATGCCATCAACAGACGCAAAAAATTCATGGGTGAATAGGCCGGCGAAAATAAGTCATCACCAGTACTATATTACTCTATTACATTAGTAATTATACAATGCTGTATAGGTATAATAAATGGTAAAACTATTAACGCTTGTTCCATTATATTTTTGTAGTCATTTCGATATAATAATAATAATAATATATTTTATTTATATAGCGCAAAATCTTGACAAAATCAAATCTAAGCGCTGAGCGTATACATGCATACATACCTACATACATATGAGCGTATACATGCATACATACATGCTTACATACTTACATACATAAATCTAAGCTGAGCGTATACATGCATACATACATACATACATAAATCTAAGCGTATACATACATACATACATACATACATACGTACGCACATGCATACATAATAATTACAATATTTATATAGCGCAAATCTCGACAAAATCAAATCCAAGCGCCGAAAAGACACACACGCACACACGCACGCACGCACGCACGCACGCACGCACGCACACACACACACACACACACACACACACACACACACACACACCACACACACACACACACATGCATGGCCACAAATGGGGAGAAAAGAATAAAAGCAATAAAAGCAAGAATAAAACCAATGGAAAACCACAGAGAGCACATCATATACAATTATATATTAAAACAAAGTGATTCCCCTCCGAGCGGAGACAGGCTGCAGAGGGGGGTTGAGTGAGGTTAGGATTTTATGCAGAGGAGAAAAGGTGAGTTTTGAGAGCGGACTTGAAGGAGGCAAAAGTAGGTTGCTGACGGACTGAGAGAGGAAGTTTGTTCCAGGAGAGTGGACCAGAAACAGAGAAGGCTCGTGGACCATAGGTATTGAGCTTAGTGCGTGGAAAGCGAAAAGTCAGAGGATCGGAGGCAGAGCGGAGGGTACGTGAGGGAACATAGATCTCAAGTAGGCTTGACAGGTAATCGGGGGCTGCGTTATTGAGGCTTTTGTAGCACATGGTGTCTAGTTTGTACTGTATGCGCTTTGATACAGGGAGCCAGTGAAGTTGTGCCAGGAGAGGAGATATGTGGTCAGCTTTTTTCTTTATGAGTACAAGGCGTACAGCATTGTTTTGAATGCGCTGTAGGATGTGAATGGTGGAGGCAGGAAGACCAGACAGGAGTGAATTGCAATAGTCAATGCGAGACATTATGAAGGAGAGAACGAGTTTTGCAGTTGTTTCGACAGAGAGATACTTCCTGATCAGGCTTATACGATGGAGATGATAGTAGCAAGATCTGGCAGTTTGAGAAACAAAGTTGTTCATGGACAGGGTAGAGTCAATGCAGACACCAATGTTTTTAGCTGAATCAGAAATTGGGACTGATGTGTTACATAATGGGAGAGAAAGAGGAGGCAGCTGGGAAAGTTTCTGACGGGTGCCAATGAGGATAGCTTCTGTCTTGTCGTCATTAAGCTGAAGTCTATTGTGTGTCATCCAGTTCTTAATGTCCGAGTAACACTCAGTGGTGCGAGTCAACAGGCGCTGTATATTATCAGGTGAGTCACTATCTTGAAGTTGGGTGTCATCAGCATAGAAGTGGTGTTTTATAGAGTGGGAGTTGATGATGGTGGACAGGGGGGAGGTATAAAGAGTGAAAAGAACAGGGCCAAGGACAGATCCTTGTGGAACACCACAGGTCAGGTATGCAGGTTGAGAGTAAGTGCCATTGATGAGAACAGTTTGTTTTCTGTTTGATAAATACGAAGTGAAAAAGGAGAGAGCAATGTCAGAGATGCCAAAAGTATGATGAAGTCTAGAAAGGAGAATACCATGGTCAATGGTATCGAAAGCTGCAGACAGATCAAGGAGTGTGAGGAGAGAGACTTTGCCAGTATCAGTTGCAAGGAGGAGATTGTTGAGAATGTGTAGTAGGGAAGTTTCAGTGCTATGGCACTGGCGGTAGGCTGACTGGAAAGGATTGAGGAGATTGTTGGCAGACAGGTGAGAGTTCAGCTGGTTGAGGACAACTTTTTCAAGGAGTTTTGACAAGAAAGAGAGATTAGAGATAGGCCTGTAATTTTTCAGTTCATTTGGGTCTAAATTGTGTTTCTTGAGGAGAGGGTGAACAATAGCAGACTTGAAAGAATCTGGGACAGTTCCAGTTTGAAAAGAAGTGTTGATGATGTCAGTGATGAATGGGAGGAGAGTAGGGAGACAATCGGAGTAGAGAGAACCTGGAAGAGGATCCAGTTCGCAGGTTTTGAACGACATGGATCTGATTGTGTTGAAAATTTCTTCTTGTGAGACTGGGGTAAAAGTAGTGAGAGGTGTGCCAGAGAAGGAAGGGTCAGGTGGGCATGGTTGACAGGGTGTCCTGTCAAGCCTGTCACGAAGAGTTTGTATTTTGGTGGTGAAATACTTAGAGAATACAGATGGGAGTTCTTCATTTGTATGTTTTGTTGGGAGAGGTAAGTCTTTTCGTGTGCCAAGGAGATGATTCATGGTTGTAAAGAGTTCTTTTGAAGAAGAGGCATTCAGGATTTTGGTTTGGAAATAGCTTGTTTTTGCAGATGCAATGAGGGTGGATACTTTTGTTTTAGAGGCTTGGAAAAGTTGCCTGTGTACAGTGAGTTTGGATTTGCGCCAGCGGCGCTCTGCTCTGCGGCGGGCACGTTTTGCACAGGCAATCTCATGAGTGAGCCAGGGGGTAGGGGGGCGGTCAGGTAAAAGACGGGTTGTGGCTGGAGCATGAGTGTCCAGAAGATGGTGGAGAGTAGTATAGAATTCATCGGCAAGGTTATGTGACTTTTCAGAAAGGAGACGGGAGGCATCAGATGAAAATGTGGAGAGGTCGATAGATTTGAGATTGCGTCGAGTCACTGTGCGCGTGGTACGGGAAGGAGGAGAAATGTCAAGAGAACAGAGAATTGCAGAGTGGTCAGATGGAAGGGCTGAAGTTAGACGGGTAGAAAGAACTAAGCAGTTGTTAGTAGCTGAATTGTGGTGATCACGAGAAATGATCCAGTCAAGAATGTGACCTTTTTGATGGGTTGGTTCAGAAATGTGTTGAGTCATATTGTGATTGGACAGAGAGTTGATGATATGTCTTGTGTCATAACGGTGAGTGTTGTCATAGTGGACATTGATGTCACCTAGAATGATGAGATTTCCAGGTAAGAGGCAGTAGTGGTCAAGCAGTTGGTCAAAGTCAGAGAGAAACGTGGATGTGGTGAGTTTGTTGGCAGAGCTAGGTGGAGGTCGATAGACACAGGAGAAGGTGATGGGGTGAGGGGTGGATTGGAAGGATACTTCAACGTGCTCGAAAGAAGGATGGGAGAAAGGCAGAGACTGCGAGAAAGATAGGCGGGAATGGAGTGAGTCGTTGTAGAGGATGGCGATACCGCCACCTCGAGATGAGCGATGGAAAGAAGCAAGCCTGTAACCACTCGGAGTGAGGCTAGCATGTATAGGTTCATGACCAAGGGGGTTAAGCCATGTCTCTGTAATAAACTGTGTACAGACTGTAAATTATGCACAAAAACGCGGGGGTAAAGATAATTTTGAAAAATCGAATTGTTTATTGATACTTGTTTTACAAATATTTGGTAAATTGATGATTCATTGATTGACTGCTTAACTGATTGTTTGATTAATTCATTGATTGATTGATGGATGCACTGACTGAATGATTGATCCATTGATTAGCTGCTGACTAAGTACTGATCGGGAAAATGATTTATATGAAACTGATCAAATTGTTCGGTGACTCGCTAACCAGATTGGTTTATAGATGAGTAATTGTATTAGGCGACAAACTTAACTGGTAGAGAAACGGTTCAGTATTTTAACTGATCGGATTCAGATGGCTAATTAAATGATAGAATGGCAGTTGATTGATTGATTGATTACCGTTGCCACGGTACACTGAATGTACTAAGTATTTGTTTGATTAGATGGATAAAGTGAAGTATGTTTCGCAAGCAAGGTGATTTACCAATTATTTGTTGATTGTGTGATGATTGTATTACTTGACTGGCTGTTGGCTATACAGAGAGACTAATTGCTTGACCAGTAGATGGAGGAATGGAACGATATATGTATATGTATTAAATATCTTTATGACTTGTTTGATGCCTTAATGCACTGATGAAGCTTAATTATAATCAAGTACTATTTAGTGTATTACTTCATTAAATGTTAGATTTAGTCAGCAAAAGAACGATCTGTTGACTGTTACACCAACGAAGTATTCAACTGAGGAAAGCGCGGAAAGTGTCAATGTTCGACGATGCAATCATACGCATTGCAATATTGGTGTAATCCACAAAAACCCTATCCCCCCCCCCCCCTCCACCGACTATTGTATTGTGGCCTAAGGCCGATGTACATTAAAAAATTCTGAGTTCTGAGTTCTGAGTTCTCTCTCTCTCTCTCTCTCTCTCTCTCTCTCTCTCTCTCTCTCTCTCTCTCTCTCTTCTCTCAGTTGCTCTGCTGCTTGCTTGATGAACAATGATTTTGAAAACTCAAACAGTCTAATGCTAGAAAAAAAAGGGAATAGAGAAATGCTAAATGACTACAATGCTCATCGTATTTCCACAGGAATCTTTTGTTTAAATTGCTCCATACTCTGCAAGTACTGAGTGCCATATACGGTAAACCAGCACAAAGTCAGAGTGAGGAAAGAATGCAGATCGTGGTCAGCATGTGTCTGCCTGTATGCAGTGTGCTTTCTCCGTGTCCTGCTCACTGCATACTGTATGGACGTCGAGCAAATCCCAGGGCCCTGTGATGGATGCTGTTAGACATTATCATCATCAGGTGCCCTGCCGCATGGCGTTGGCGATCATGGACTCCCATCTGCCTCTATCTCTCGTCGCCCCTAGCATCTCCCCCACCCTCCCCGTCCCCAGCCACTCTGCAAGTCCGTCCAGCATTTTCTCCCTGGGTCTACCCGGTGCTCTCTTTCCCTCCAGCTTTCCCGTTGTGACCAGGTGCTCCAAATCCCCCTTCCTCATAAAATGGCCTATAAATGTTGCCTGTCTTTTCCTAATCTTCCTTATGAGTGATCTACTTGTGTCTGCCTCCATCAAGACTGTCTTGTTTGTTTTCTTTGCTGTCCATGGTGCTCTCAACATTCTTCTTAGAAACCACATCTAGGCTGCCTCAGTCTTGGTCTGGCTTTGTTTGTTGACTGTCCACGCCTCGCATCCGTACAATTATGACAAAAAACTTAGACATTATAGAAAAAAAAGCTTTTCACAGCTGTTCCATTGTCTTGATGTATAGAGTGCCACAGCCAGCAGGCAAATGGAGGACATGCTCTGGGCATTTGGCCAGTCTCCATGGAAAACTGACGATAAAGTATTCAGACAGATTATGGCCATTACAAAGAACAAAGGAAACACGAATGCGTGTCTAGGTCGATTAGAAGCAAACCTGGACAGACTTGAGTCAGCACAGAAAGAATGAATCTGAATATTTTTTTTTGGAATTTATGAATAGACAAGAGCGCATATGGAAGAACTGGTGGAAACACTGAATTACTTCTCGTCTGGTAAATCATGGAAAAACAGTGACACAGAACGGACGTACCGCCTGGGACACACACAAAGCAACAGACATATTAGTCATTGATCCTGACTTTGTGTCGTATGGAAGACTAACTGTTGATTCTCCGAGAAAGAGATAACAAAAGTTTGGCGGGGGGGGGGGGGGGGGGGGTCTGCAGTTACGGCATACAAGTCATAAGCGACCTCAGCCCACGACAAAGAGAACAAATCGCCTACCATAAGAGTCAAGGTAAAGTGGCCAATTTCTTAAACGAAAGACTCTATGTTGATATTGGAAATCATGGTCACCACTACACGCAAGCACAACACGGAGTCTACACTGACAAAGGGATCTGTGATCAAACCAGATACCGCCATGACAGTACTACAAGACATCCAGACATCTCAACAATAGCGGCCACCATTGAAGATTGGTCCTTCCTTGTGTACAGCCAGACAAGAACGAACAATTTGCTCATAGAAAACGAACGATAAAAGCAAAGTGACCCACTACGATGGAGGTATGAAGACAACAACGTAGACTACAAACAGTATTCACATTGTGAGAAAAAAAGGACAGCGGGACTACAACACGGAGAGATAAACAGGCAAGTTAGATAACTCAGCTGAGTCCCCATCCCCACCCCACCCCTTCGCGGATGGACACGAAAGAAGTCGCCCCTGGCCCAGAGAAATAGTCTTTCCAAATCAATACAAAACAAGAAGTCAACAACAGATCCACACACAACATACACCACGTCCCAAACAGACAGTAGTACCAGACACACCAGTTTACAAACAGCGTGACAAACACCACAGGACCAGACACACCAGTTTACAAACAGCGTGACAAACACCACAGGACCAGACACACCAGTTTACAAACAGCGTGACAAACACCACAGGACCAGACACATCAGTTTACATACAGCGTGACAAACACCACAGGACCAGACACATCAGTTTACATAAAGCGTGACAAACACCACAGGACCAGACACACCAGTTCACAAACAGCGTGACAAACACCACAGGACCGGACACACCAGTTCACAAACAGCGTGACACACACCACAGGACCAGACACACCAGTTCACAAACAGCGTGACAAACACCACAGGACCAGACACACCAGTTCACAAACAGCGTGACAAACACCACAGGACCAGACACACCAGTTCACAAACAGCGTGACACACACCACAGGACCAGACACACCAGTTTACATACAGCGTGACAAAAACCACAGGACCAGACACACCAGTTTACATACAGCGTGACAAAAACCACAGGACCAGACACACCAGTTTACAAACAGCGTGACACACACCACAGGACAAAACATATCATCATCATCGTCATCATCATCAGGTGCCCTGCCGCACGGCATTGGCGATCATGGACTTCCATCTGTCTCTATCTTTCGTTGCCCCTAGCATCTCCCCCACCCTCCTCATCCCCAGCCACTCTGCAAGTCCGTCCAGTATTTTCTCCCTGGGTCTACCCGGTGCTCTCTTTTCCTCCAGCTTTCCCGTTGTGACCAGGTGCTCCAAATCCCCCTTCCTCATAAAATGGCCTATAAATGTTGCCTGTCTTTTCCTAATCTTCCTTATGAGTGATCTACCTGTGTCTGCCTCCATCAAAACTGTCTCGTTTGTTTTCTTTGCTGTCCATGGAACTCTCAATATTCTTCTTAGAAATCACATCTCGCTGCTTCAGTCTTGCTCTGGCTTTGCTTGCTGACTGTCGCGCCTCACATCCGTTATAACAGTATTGCTTCTATATAACATTCAAGGACTCTCTTCCTGATGTTAATTGATAGGCATTTGTTGGTAAGAATGCTTTTCATTTTCTTAAATGACAAAACACAACAGAAACAAATCAGCCAAGACCCATCAGTAAATACTGATAATCATGGTACTGTAAATTCATTTTTTTCCCTAACACGATCAGATCAATGCTTCATCTTTTTCATTTTGAAAGACTAGTGACAAAACAGTCTGAACCCGACTTTGTCGGTTATGTTAAAACGTTGGACATTTTCTGTGCTCTTGAGACATTCACATCAAGTCAGTTTGACCTCAGCACATTATTCCCTGAATACTGTTGTTTCCACTGTTCTGCCATTAAACTATCCAGACGTGGTAGAAGGTCCAGTGGTGTAGCAGTGCTTGTCAACAGAACGCTGATGCCATTTCTTAAACATATGGACTGTCTTAAAGATAACATGATATACCTTAAGATATCCAAACATATCATTGCAAATGATCTAGACGGGGTTTTTTCATATATATCTACATTTCACCTTATCAGAGTTCTTATTATAAACATACTGAGAAGAGATTTAACTTACATGCCCTAGAAGATAATTTGGTAAAAATATTTTTCGATGTGGGAAACGTTTTCATTTAATAATTGGGGGCGACTTAAATTTGCATGTTGGGGAACTGTGAAGTGTGTGTGTGGGGGGGGGGGGGGTCAACATTCAAAGGTCACTCGACTCAACAAAAGAAGTCAATCTGTTTTGTCAAATTTCTGTAGACTTTTGTACGACTTTCCAGTGTGCTCGACTGGATGGAAAAAAGAACACTGGTCACCCACAGGGACAGTTCACATTTATTTTTGACCAAGGTAGCATCGTAATAGATTACTCTATTGTCTCTCCCTACTTCATGACCAAGTCAAACATTCATTTTCAAGTGGGTAAATGGGTAGAATCCCACCATATGCCTGTTCACCTTACCATCAACAAAAACCACCCACATCACACGATATCAAATGCAGCACAACTGAAGACAGTAAAACAATCATGGAATGTGATCGACAAAATCTGTAGAATATGAAGGAGTAAGTCATTCTCCCGAGTTCAAAGCAAAATTAGAAGAAGCGTGTGACCTCTTCGACATTATTGTTGAATCAGCACTTTCTGTTTCCAGCAACATCCTGACGGAAAGCAGATGAGACCACAAATAAGTCTGGAAAGAGGCCAAGACAGAAACAAATAAATGGAAAGACAGGGAATGCACTGAAAATAAGCATGTAGCATATCGTGCCTTGAACCTGTTTCACAGAATAAAAAAATCCGAAAATACGTAGACATTCAGACAAGACAGCACACTATAAAGGCACACACAAGCTACAGAAAACGGCATACAGAACTGCGGTGCATGAAACACTTTTAGAAGCAAAAGAAACGGTTCTAAGTTTTGGGACATGGTGTGCAGCATGAGAAAACGAAGAACAAAAACAACAACAACAAAACAGTGGATCTCTGATGATATATATGAGTTGGATCAGATCGAGCGGGCTTGTGTTGGCATATTTGTTGTTGGGACTATGTAAGTCAATGCATGCGCGACTGATCAGTTTTCAAACGGTAAAATCCGATTGGCTATTATCACATACACAATCAACACTTGATATGTTAAACGATAAATTTGACAGAATAAGAAAAAATGATAACAGCCTTTCTCTATATGTATCAGTTTATTAGATATGAAACATTTTACATTTATTGGGCATTGAAATGTATTAAATAAAAAGATTGATAAATTCAAATCAACACATGATCTCACATCGGAACATTCTGCATGATAATGTGGTCATTGTTGTTCCTAATTATAGCCTGGTCTAGAAATGTTTGGATGGGATGGCTGAGTTGTCTTGCATCATCATTGTAACTAGCGCAATTCTTTCACAACACATTATTGGTGTACAAACTGTTGTCTGGGAGTTTCTCAACCCCCACTCACTGGTGACCAAAATACCCACTATAATGCAGTATTTGTTTGCCTGCGTACGTAGGCGCTGTGGAATAAAGACAGTTTGCTCTAAGTTTTTACGATTGCAATGTAATAGTAGTAGTAGTAGGCCCCCCTCGGTCATGGCTGACCATGGACAAAGTACATCCGTTCTAATGTCTAGATGGGCTGTCTGATTGGTCCAAGCAGCGTCGCCTGTGGCTGTAGAGACCAATGCGAGAGAGGCAGTCTCTGTCGCAGCGGTCGCATGTGTATGCTGATGCTGGTCTGTTGGCTGGCATCCCTTTTCTGCGGACTCGCTTTTCTGCTGCAGCAGCTGACAGTTTGTCCTCACCAATCCACAGCTGTTTCTTGAGAGTAGTTCTCCAGCTGTTGCGGTCGTCTGCGAGGTCCTCCCAGGACTCAGTGTTGATCTCAAGCACCTTCATGTCACGTTTGCAAACGTTGTGGGCGGCCAGTGTTTCTCTGCCCTGTGGCAAGCTCACCATAAAGGATGTCTTTTGGGATGTGACCATCTTCCATGCGGCGAACGTGGCCCAACCAGAGCAGCCGACGCTGTCTCAGCATGGTATGCATAGTTGGGAGGCCAGTGCGGGTCAGGACTTCGGTGTTGGTCACTTTGTCTTGCCAGAAAATGCAGAGTATGCGCCATAGGCTTCTCAGGTGGAAGGTATTGAACCTTTTCTCCTGATGAGCATGAGTGGTCCACGCCTCGCTGCCATACAGCAAGGTGCTGAGGACACAGGCATTGTATACAGCCATCTTTGTCTTCGTGGTCAGCTTGGGATTTGTCCACACCCTATGTAATATACGTGACATGAATTTAAAGATTGGGGCTGTAGAACAATACCGAAATGACTGACGACAAAGTCTGGGGTGTTATGTACAGAGCCTGTCAAGCTGCTGACTTGGAAGTCGTTAACTCAGACCACAGGCATACCAGTATTTACAGATTGTTACTTTGCATCTCACGAAACCCTTTGGCTTCCTCATCCTGTCCACCAGTTTCCTGCAGGGAGCAGGTGGATAGGGTGGGGTAGTCAAAGGGTTACGTTCCTGCAGTTGATGGATAGGGTGCGGGAGTCAAAGGGTTAAAACAAGTCATAACGGTATTCAGGGTTTGACGAGGTCTGCAGCAGGAAACTCTGTTAGGTTGTCACCATAGTTTTTGCCACTGACCTCGTCACAACCTGCACAGGAATCCACGACCTCCTTGGTTGGCTTAACTCTTTGACGACGGGCTACTTCGATCGAAGTAACAGCTGAGCTCTCACTGAGGACGGGCTACTTCGATTATAGTAACAGACGGTCTAGGGTATATAACTCCCTCTACTTTTGTTATGCTAATGATTTAGTAGTTGGCAGTTGCTTCCCTTGTGGAAGGAACTTCCATTGAACGCTTCAGCTATGTTTTGCCGGTTTCTTTGTCTAAAATCGATGGATAAGTTCACTTGCACCTGATTCTGTGATTTCACTGTGGCAGCCCTAGGCCAGCAGGAGAGCTCAGCTGTGGCAAGTGCAGTCACAATAGAGTTAAAGCAATTAATGACAGACCCCACCAAAATAACGGGCAGCATCGACACATTCCTAGATCACATTAATACAAATATACTATAAACAATAATCGAACAGCTGTAGACGAACTAAGCATCGGTGATCATCATACTATCGCAGAAATGACTCTGGTAGAAACAGGCCCTTACGTGTACTTCAGTGTACACCAGCATCGGACGACACAGCCGTTCTCACACTTATGTACACTGTACACAAGACAGTTAATCAATAGAGCCATCTGTAATCACAGCTCTGCTGGGACGTTTTCAAAGATCGCCACAATGGAAGAGAGCGGTCCATTGTTTCAGTGGATAGGGTCTGGCCGGTGTTTGTCTACATCAACCCCTCCTTCACGCATTCACTGGTAGGGGAACTTTCTCGAAAGGTCGTCGTAAGATAGGCGGGGTCAGAGCCCCAGCGTGATCTGATCCACGCTCTACATGTATAAATAAAAAGAGAATAGAGACCTACAAAGAAGACAGACACAGAGAGACAGAACGGTCAGTCAGTCACGGCTGTGTTAGGAGATGGGCCACTCATCTTGGCAGAGGTGCTGAGCCTTTGCCAGAAACATGTAGTAAAGGTACGTTGATATTTTATTACAGGCAAAGAAGTAAGGTTGCTTTAGGACGTAGGCAAATAAGAATAAGAGGATGAATGATTATGCTTTCAGTTGAATATGTTTAATTAAAGAAACTATATTGAATTGTAATGCCATGTGTGGACTGCTTTTGAAACTTATTGCTAGTATGCTTAGTACGCTTCTACTCTCTTCTCTCCTTCCTCCTTGTTGTGTGTGTGACTGCTAAGTAGAGAAACAACTCCTCTATAAACATCCCCAATTCATCTACCTGTTATAGAGGACTCCACCCAACACACAAACCCCTTCTTGCCATAGACGGCGGAGACACACTAACTCCTTTTTGTTATAATACCATAGACTGTACCTTGTTGACTAAGCTAAAATAATACAAACAAAAATGCGTTTTTCAGATACAGATACTTTAATGTTTCTATGAAACAGCATTTCTTCTTGATCCTGGTGAAGTACTATTCTGACAACGTATCTAAGCACAGCTCTTAACAGTGGGTAAGACTTATGTCTGACTGGTTTCAATAAACATACACCATTACAACAACAAAAATATATGAAATAACCAACGATGCCTCTCTCTCTCTCTCTCTGTTTTTTTCTGATTTCATTGATTTCACAAGAAATGATCAATGCAAAGGCGTAATGACACGTGGACATGCGGAGTTCTAGCTTTCATAAAACTCGTGAAAGACAATAAAGATACATCTTTAATATAGAGAGCTATGAACTTGATTGATCAAGAAAGTGGAAAAATATCCTCAGCTATGGCCTATATACTTTCAGCGAACAAGTTTAAAAATGATAAATAATTCAAGTAGATCTCAGAATTACTTGGCCATCCTTGTACAAACATCAGTCAGTATATTCTTTCTGAGCGTCTAATTCACCTTTGAAAAGAAAGGACAAATAGAACAACTTCATTTGCCATTTCTAGCATAAGAGCCAGCGAAACATTCATGGAATGAGTGATAAAACAATTAGTAAAAGTAAGTATAATCAGTCCCATAATGTGGAAACTATCACTGCCCTGTACCAGAGAATCCTTAACGTATATTTACAACAACAACAACATAGAACAAAACAGTTTTCCAACCACTCAGAAAAAGCCAGCTATTTGCCTCCTACCAAAAGAAGCAAAGCTTCAAACTGTTCGGGCAAATCCCTCTCCAGCTTGTCATATCAAAACCTTTAGGAAAAGAACATGCCACTAAACATTCATCAGATCATTTATGACGACAAACTCTTGTTCCCCAGTCTGTTTTCCGTCAGAAACACTTTACCATACAGCTCTAGCTTTACTAGCAGACATCTGAATACCAACAATGAAGGAGTGCTTAGCTAACATGGACAGTATATTAGATTACACAAAGCCACCGATCTTGTAAATCGTAATAGCCTACTGACTTAATCACGTTCTTATCTTGTTAACTATACAACACACTCATTCATGAGACCTGATCTCAAATAATAAATATGAAATGTACTAATCAACAGATCAATACCCCTGAGGGACATGTACATTGCAGTGTACTCCAAAGTTCAATCGTAGGACACGCTTTCATTTCTATTTTCATAAACCACTTGCCATTTCATGTATGTAACCCTAACATGTCAAAAGGCAGATGTGATGCGATTAGTGTGTTGGCTAGTGACTGCGTGCTTGTCACCTCGCACTTTAAGCCTGCACCGCTGGCTAGCACTGCTGCTTGAAGCTATGCAAAAAGAA
>JAPXFY010000030.1:47006901-47009401 GCA_030674185.1 Monoplex corrugatus | reverse complement strand
CTGTTGTAGAGCTGATGTTTTATAATAAAAACATAATGCTGTTGTAGAGCCAGTGTTTTATAATAAAAACATAATGCTGTTGTAGAGCTGATGTTTTAAAATAAAAACATAATGCTGTTGTAGAGCTGATGTTTTATAATAAAAACATAATGCTGTTGTAGAGCTGATGTTTTATAATAAAAACATAATGCTGTTGTAGAGCCGATGTTTTATAATAAAAACATAATGCTCTTGTAGAGCTGATGTTTTATAATAAAAACATAATGCTGTTGTAGAGCTGATGTTTTATAATAAAAACATAATGCTGTTGTAGAGCTGATGTTTTATAACAAAAACATATGCTGTTGTAGAGCTGATGTTTTATAATAAAAACATAATGCTGTTGTAGAGCTGATGTTTTATAATAAAAACATAATGCTGTTGTAGAGCTGATGTTTTATAATAAAAACATAATGCTGTTGTAGAGCTGATGTTTTATAAAAAAACATAATGCTGTTGTAGAGCCGGTGTTTTAAAATAAAAACATAATGCTGTTGTAGAGCTGATGTTTATAATAAAAACATAATGCTGTTGTAGAGCTGATGTTTTATAATAAAAACATAATGCTGTTGTAGAGCTGATGTTTTATAATAAAAACATAATGCTGTTGTAGAGCCGATGTTTTATAATAAAAACATAATGCTCTTGTAGAGCTGATGTTTTATAATAAAAACATAATGCTCTTGTAGAGCTGATGTTTTATAATAAAAACATAATGCTGTTGTAGAGCTGATGTTTTATAATAAAAACATAATGCTGTTGTAGAGCTGATGTTTTATAATAAAAACATAATGCTGTTGTAGAGCCAGTGTTTTATAATAAAAACATAATGCTGTTGTAGAGCTGATGTTTTAAAATAAAACATAATGCTGTTGTAGAGCTGATGTTTTATAATAAAAACATAATGCTGTTGTAGTGCTGATGTTTTTTAATAAAAACATAATGCTGTTGTAGACCTGATGTTTTATAATAAAAACATAATGCTGTTGTAGAGCTGATGTTTTATAATAAAAACATAATGCTGTTGTAGAGCTGATGTTTTATAATAAAAACATAATGCTGTTGTAGAGCTGATGTTTTATAATAAAAACATAATGCTGTTGTAGAGCTGATGTTTTATAATAAAAACATAATGCTGTTGTAGAGCTGATGTTTTATAATAAAAACATAATGCTGTTGTAGAGCTGATGTTTTATAATAAAAACATATGCTGTTGTAGAGCTGATGTTTTATAATAAAAACATAATGCTCTTGTAGAGCCGATGTTTTATAATAAAAACATAATGCTTTGTAGAGCTGATGTTTTATATAAAAACATATGCTGTTGTAGAGCTGATGTTTTATAATAAAAACATAATGCTGTTGTAGTGCTGATGTTTTATAATAAAAACATAATGCTTTGTAGAGCTGATGTTTTATAATAAAAACATAATGCTGTTGTAGACCTGATGTTTTATAATAAATAATAATGCTGTTGTAGAGCTCATGTTTTATAATAAAAACATAATGCTGTTGTAGAGCTGATGTTTTATAATAAAAACATAATGCTGTTGTAGAGCTGATGTTTTATAATAAAAACATAATGCTGTTGTAGAGCTGATGTTTTATAATAAAAACATAATGCTGTTGTAGAGCTGATGTTTTATAATAAAAACATAATGCTGTTGTAGAGCTGATGTTTTATAATAAAAACATAATGCTGTTGTAGAGCTGATGTTTTATAATAAAAACATAATGCTGTTGTAGTGCTGATGTTTTATAATAAAAACATAATGCTGTTGTAGAGCTGATGTTTTATAATAAAAACATAATGCTGTTGTAGAGCTGATGTTTTATAATAAAAACTAATGCTGTTGTAGAGCTGATGTTTTATAAAAAAACATAATGCTGTTGTAGACCTATGTTTTATATAAACATAATGCTGTTGTAAGCTGATGTTTTATAATAAAACATAATGCTGTTGTAGAGCTGATGTTTTATAATAAAAACATAATGCTGTTGTAGAGCTGATGTTTTATAATAAAAACATAATGCTGTTGTAGTGCTGATGTTTTATAATAAAAACATAATGCTGTTGTAGAGCTGATGTTTTTAATAAAAAAACTTAAGCTGTTGTAGAGCTGATGTTGTTTTATAATAAAAACATAATGCTGTTTGTAGAGCTGATGTTTTATATAATAAAAACATAATGCTGTTGTAGAGCTGATGTTTTATAATAAAAACATAATGCTGTTGTAGAGCTGATGTTTTATAATAAAAACATAATGCTGTTGTAGAGCTGTGTTTTATAATAAAAACATAATGCTGTTGTAGAGCTGATGTTTTATAATAAAAACATAATGCTGTTGTAGAGCCGGTGTTTTATAATAAAAACATAATGCTGTTGTAGAGCTGATGTTTTATAATAAAAACATAATGCTGTTGTAGAGCTGATGTTTTATAATAAAAACATAATGCTGTT
>JAPXFY010000030.1:46981901-47001901 GCA_030674185.1 Monoplex corrugatus | reverse complement strand
GCTCTGTTTCAGCTTTTTCTACCACTTATTTCGTTCACGGTCTTCCAGACAACAGCATACTTTTTGTTGCTGACAGCATTTGTGATCTGGTCGATCTTGCTTTGTAGGTAATTCGTTTGCTCTGCTTCATAGGCCTCTAAGAGAGCAGCACGAGCATTATTGAGGTAAATGATGTTCTCAGGGGATGGTTGAGAGTCTTTTAGTTGTGCAGCTTCTTTTAGTTGCTTGTGTTTTGGCAGATTTCCTCATTCACCCATGGAGTTTGTTTTTTTACTTTGGGTTTCAGCGGGATAGTGTCTGCAGCTGTTTCTTTACAAGCCATTTCAAAGTGGCTGTATGTCATGTTAGCAGTCTTTGCTGAGACTATATCTTGTAGGGCAGCAAATCTATTTCTCACCCTTGTAATGAAGATGTTACGAATTTCAGGGTTGTCGATTTGACCAGTCATATGGGGTAGTATTGCAAGATTTCTTTTTATTTGCTCGAAGGCTCCATCGAAGTCGAGCAGAAACGATGCGGTGGTCTGATGCAACACTGACAAACGAGTTGAATGCTCTGCAATTTTTTGCACTATTTTTCCATTTCTTATTGATGATAATATAGTCGAGTTGTACTTTGCTCCCATTTGAAGATTTGTGTGTCCATAGCTGACCTGGTCTGTTCTGGTATAGAGTATTGAGGCATAAGAGATTGTTTTCATTGAGATAGTCTTTTAGCATAGAGCCGTTTCTGTTAGTCTGAAAGTGATAAGCATATTTGAAGCCATCAAGGTTTCCAAGTTGTGCATTGAAGTCGCCACCAATAATGAGGATGTTGTGCTTCGGGACTTGTCTGGTGACTGATGTTAAGTCCTGATAAAATCTTTCGACTTCCACTTCATCACTTACATTAGTGGGACTGTAACAGGAGACTATCGAGGTTCGAGGATTTCCGTTGAAAGTTGCTATCATTATTCTTGGAGATATCATTTCAACATTGATAGATGCATTGTAGGCCTGCTGGCTGAGAAGCATTTCAATTCCGCCAATTGCAGCATTCACGCTGTTTTTCCAGGCGGAACATGTACTAAGCTTCCAACATCCGAAATTGTGTTCTTTTGTTGCAATGTCTGCATGTAAGAATCTATGTTCTTGCAGGCAAATGATGTTTTGGTTTGTAGATTTTGCTGACGCAATTAGTTCAGGTATCTGTCCCTCCTTCCGAAGTGTACGGGCATTGAGAGTAGCTATCAAGATGTCTTTCTTTCCTTTCATGAGCTTCGAGTTTTTGTTATTTTGATTACTTTGGTCTCAGTAGCTGATTTTTCGACTGCAGCCTGAGACACCATTGCAGGACGCGCTCCTTGGTTGACCGCGTGACGAGCGATGTGGGATGAACTTCTTTGAATCTGTGCAATTTCATTGCTTTCTTTAGCTAGATAATCACTTGCAGTCGCCACTCCATACAAGTGTGAGCAGTAGTTCTCTGACTGAACTAGGTAGATACATACATACATACGTACATGCATACATACATACATGCATGCATACATACATACTTACACACATACACACATACACACATACATACATAATACATACATAAATACATACATACATACACACATACACACATACATACATAATACATGAATAAATAGATAAACAACATGAACGGAACTTTAGAGATGTTGTTTTCCAACTACAAGCAAATAGAACACAAACTCAAGGCAAAAACACAACATATCTCATCCCTTTGTATTGTAATGTTAGCACATAATTAAGGTAACATGTATTATGTTCATTGTTTTAGGTTTCCGTCATATGATCATGCTGTTCCAGACACAGTATAACTGTTAGGTTTTATATTGTTTTCTTTTACTGCTGCACGATTCCCAGAATGTTTCTCTGTACCGAGACCCCATGGCATAATACACGAATATGTTTAAAGTAGCATTGAAAAAGCTGAATACTTCTGAAATCCACAGAGTTGTTAAAAAGAAATTATGTCTCCGTCCTTCAGACTTCAGTTCTGGCACCAAGAGCCAAACTAGTCGAATCAGAGTAATGGGAGATACACACACAATAAACAAGATGGAGTTGCCCACCAACATCTTGGTTAGCGCCACTTCCCGGGTTGACAGTGATGACGGTGTCTCGATCCGCCATGTCACAATGTGACGAAGTTTTATTACAGTAATCAATGTTGATGTTATTACTGTTATCATCACGATCCTCGGCAGTGCAGCACCAAACACAAATCCGTCCAAGAGGTCAATTCTTTGTGATTACGGTAAAACTGACCAACAACTGCTGTCTTTAAAACCACACCAGACTCAGGATCATACACACACCCTATACGATATCGAGATGCTACAATGAAAAACAGACCTAGGACCAAGATGTGTATGGTGATTATTATTATAGCCATCGTTCTTGTGCGCATCAGAGTGTGGACCTTCAGTGGGTTGAGCACACAGTAGCATCTTTCTATAGCAATGATGGCAGACAGGAATGGAGAAACAAAACAGAAACCTGCCAAACCTGGCATGTTGATATTTGTTAGAAAAGTAAGTATGGGACCATACCTCTCTTTTGTCGTAAATTGTAAAATCAGTTGTTCACCATGGTGAATCATTACTGCTGTCAAGTAGATTTCATCAGCTAAGGACAAGGCAAACAGACACAGGTTTACACGATCCTTCAGGCCCTGTTTGTAGAACACCACCATGTTGATGATGTTGGCTGGACCACCGATCAGAAACAGAAAACCCAGCATGTTGTCTTTAACTCTATGTGCAATACTTTCCACTTCCGCACTGACAATGTTGTCAGGATTGTCCCATGGCAAATATTCCATTTCACTGAATCTGATTTCAACACAGTTTTCAAGGTCTGGTGTGATTTGGGAGACGTTTGAGACATATGTGTGCTGTGAAAACTTACTGTGAATGGTTGTGTTATCAATGTCTTCCACCAAATGAAGAGTAGTGTTGGGCATGTTGTCAACAACAGTTGGTGTAATGATGATACTCGTGTTATGTATTACTATTTCGTAATACAGGGGGAGTGCAAATGTAGGTATACAGTTATGAAAAAAGAAAACACGTACAACACTCATTGCATTTATTATACAAACAAATGAATATTGCATATACATGTAATAACAAGCACAGCCTTAATCCCTCAGATACTCAAACTGCTTGCCGTCGGTATTCACACACTCCTCTAATCGAGAGCGGAATTAAGCATTATAATAATGATGTGATACTTACTGTATACCTACTTTTGCACCCCCCTGTATATGCACCTTGTGGATATCTGTTTGCTGTGATGTTATTTTGGCCGATTGCAGTTTTATTCACAATGTGACAAGACATTCATGTGAAATCAATCTAAATGCAACTTAAAAGAAAAACAACAAACAAACAAAATAACAACAACAATAATTAAGTCTATCTTGAACACTGATCAGTTGACGAATAATATTCTTCATAACAAAACTCACAGGTAAATGTGATCAGTGAGTAGGGCAGGGAATAAAAACACATTATATTAACTATTTTCCAACGGTTAAGATTATAGAACACTTTCTCACATTTATGGATAGGGAAAGTTGTCTCTACCATGGCCAAGCTGTTCACGAGGGTATGAGAAAATAGCAAGCTCACTGCAGTCAACAAGATTGGATTAAACAGTCTCCGTACCGAGTACTCTTCTCTAAGACAGTGACAACCTTTCCACCTATTGTGCGCCAAGAGCACTGCCTCAGTACATACTACATGCTATGCTTGCGCCTGATCCTAAGCATGTTTTTGAAGGAGTGAGTGCCAAATAAGAATGTCCTGGACCAGGCCAGCATGCCAAGCATGTATGTCTTCTTCAGACAAAGAAGAATTGCGTTGGCTTAGCTATGTCAGCCACATGCAGGATTTTTGCATTCCAAAAGACATCGTGTAGGGAGAGTTTGCTGCAGGATTGTTGCCCACACAATGCCCACCACTGTGATATAGGGATTTGTGCAAACGCGACAAGAAGTCTGTTGGTTTGCGAACGTGAATTGAAGTCTGTTGATATCAGTAGACCCCTGGAAAAAGACGTAGCTCTTTTTTGAAATCTGATATCAACAGACGACTTTTTGCGTACCTGCACAAGCATACACTCAAGTAAATATGCCTGGCTACAGGCATCGCCATTGCAGAGGAGAAACAAACTCGACTGCTTCGGAAAAACAACAACAACAACAACAACAAACAACAACAAACAGCAACAATAAAAAAGGAAACGCTGTGGCAGCGACCACAAATCTATGGCCATTAACCTTTATGTGCGTTAATTGTGCCATGGATTGTGTCTCGAGAATCAAAACTTTCAGCCATAGCCACGCTATCCACCACCTATGTGAGTCCTTAACCAGGTGCATCCACTGTATAATCAGACATATGGAGCCATCTGTTGTTCATTGTCAGAAAATGACACTTTATTGTCCTGCATCATTCATACGTTTAAACCAAAAAGATGCTAATTTCACTCTGTCCATATATGCAATAAACAGCCAGGAGTACAGCACACATCCTTGATTGACACCTGTGGTAATGGGAAACCATTCTGTTGGTCCTCCTTTCTCACACTGGACGGAGCAGAAGGGAAGTTTCAGTCTTTCTCTCCTAATGTTTGTATCTGGTGTTTGTTTGTCTGTAATCTTACGCTTGACAAAGGCCATTTGGCCGAAAATTTGCGCTTGTCTTGTCTTGTTGTATTAAATACGCGTTCTTATTTTTCTTTTTTTTTTTTTTTTCTTCCTTCTTATTGGATATTTTCGTTTATTACCAAGATGTTTCCTAAAAGTTGGCTTTTGGGTCTATATTCTTCAAGCACCTTCTGCAACTGGCATCTGTTCTCTCTATCAAATGCTTTCTCTGATCAATATATGCCATGGTCAACTCCTTGTTGTAATCAGTTGTATTTTCACTCAACTGCTTCAACGCGAAGATCGCGTCTGTACATCCTCCTCCTCTTCTGAACCCAAAATGGGTCTCGTTTGGTTGGGTTACTGCAACAGGACGCGTCCTCTGCTCCAACACTTCTGCAAACATCTTACCTGTATGAGTTGTTAGGGATGTTCCTCTGTGTGGTCTACTGTCCCGTTTGTCTCCTTTTCTTCTTTCATAAAGGTGCAACGATTGCTCAATGCCAGTCACTGGAAACCTTTCATTCTTGCCACGCTTTGTTGAAGGTTCTGTGTAACCACTTGCCACCAGTATCATCACAAGCGTTGATTACTTCTGATGTCATGCCATCCACGCCTGTTGATTTGTTGTTGGGACTTCTTCTGATGACCTCTTCAATTTCACTGTCTGGTGTCGGTTGTTCTGAATTTCCTGTGAAAGAAGACGTAAACGTTCCTGAATTGGTTTCATCTGAAGGATTGGGAGTTCTTGGAAATACTTTTTCCAGCGCTGTTTGATGTTTTGCTTCATCGAAATTGGTTCCCTATCTTTGCTGTTGATTATTGTTGTTGGTTTGAAAGTTTCTTCACGTGTATGCATGTGTCGTGGGTCTTCTGTGCTTTGATTTGCCAAATGTTCCCCATAACTCCTCCATGAGTCATCCTTTGATGATGTGACTGTTCTCTTTGTTTCTCGTCTGGCTTTCCCGTAGTCAGTATAGTCATGTTCATCTTTTGTCTTCTGCCACTTTTTAAATGCTAATTTCCTATCGTGTATTGATTCTTGTATTTTTTCATTGCACTCTCATATTACTTTCCTTTTCTTTTGTACAATTTTTCTTGTTCTACATTCTTTGGTCAATACAACTGCTATATGTTCATTAAAAATATACCAATCGCCATCTATATTTACTGTTCCTTTAGGGGTTTATTTGACATCTTTCATGATGTAATCTTGAATTTGACTTTTTGCTGCTTTGCTTAAAATTTTAAAAAGTTTATTACCTCCTTTTTTCTGGCGTTGTTGTTTCCTTATTTTGGCACTGTCAAAGCTCATGGTTACGGGTGTATGGTCCGTATCGATATTATCGTTTACAACATCCCTTAAGACTTTCATTTTTTGTCTGACTCTCTTTGCAAGTCTGAGGTCGATTTATGACGACTGCTCCGAATTGTTCCATTTATACCATGTTTTTATATGAATTTTCCTGTGTTGAAAACATGTGTTCGTGATGATGAGGTCATGTTCTGCAGAAACCTGTAACAGCTTTTCTCCGTTACTGTTGTGTTCTGTATCATGATGGCTCTGAGTGTTTGTGGGATACATGTCGTGGTTGATTTTCTACGGTGATTCGTGCAGTCGGTTTTCTTTTGTAGGTATTCTTGCCAACAGCCGATCATGCCTAGCCAGAGCAAAATAACGGCTCCCATTCCCAATGAAGGCATGTGCCTCTAGTGATATAGTTTCCTTTCTTCTACTTCATAGTTCATGTACCATTTTTAGCTCTGCAGTGAACACATTATCATTGGAAACAAATATGCGATCAGTATATTACAAAATCCCATCTCTCTTTATCCAGCCTACCTAATGTTTCGAAACAGAGAGAGTTTGTGGGGACAAACTTGCTTTCTCTAAAGTAAAAAGTCTGTTTTCAGTTGCCTGCACAGTACCTTTAATATATTCTTTTCAATCCTTTATTGAAATACAAAATTCTTCATATACATTTAAGGACGTTATGGCAATAGAGTAGCAACTAATAAGAGGATTTAGTACATTTACGTCTTTTCGAATCTGTTCTGTTTTCTTATCTAAGTAAGTTGTGATGGCATTTTCCCCCAAAGCATCGCGCACCTTGTTCACACTCTGTCAGTCTTTTGACTCTCAGTTTATCGTAAATATATTATTCTGATTCTCTATTTTGTTGAGGCACCATCGGGAATAATCTTCTAGTTCTCCATGGATTTTGAAAACGAGAGTGTTATCAGTGTCTTCTAAAATCCCATCTCTTTGTATCCGGTCTAGTTTTATTCCAAGACCTTACCAGGGCGCAGGGCTTATGTGCAGGTATGATGCTTAATCCATGATTATTTTATATGGTATCTATCACATGGTATCAGTGCCATCAATGCAGTCGGAATTTATTCCAAGCGGGAGACAGCACCTTGAGAAATTGAAACTCTAGCTCTTCTTTTCTGCTTGGGACAGGTTCCACAGTCTACTTCAAATAAGCCTGTTCTTGAAAGGTCATTATATTCAAGCTTCTCCTTCCGTCGTCTGTTTTAATTACTTTCGTATTCTTTTTTTTTTCAAGATCCTTCCGATTGTTTTTTTTCTTTTTGTTCTTTTTGTTTTTTGTTTTTTGTTTTTGTTTTATGTGTGTGTGTGTGTGTGTGTGTGTGTGGTGTGTGTGTGTGTGTGTGTGTGTGTGTGTGTGTGTGTGTGTGTGTGTGTGTGTGTGTGTGTGTTTTCTAGCTCGTGAGCCGCTTCAGTGCCATTCATTCCACACCGCTCTATCTGGCTCCACAGGACAGCACCAGCTCCAAATTCATAAGTTTGATCAGTCCAAGTCCCTTCGCCAGGAAGCCCACGAGATATGTCACGTCACCATGAGGAATTCAACCAGAGGACAGCCTGCAGTACTGCTGGAACACTTCAGTGGAATTTAATAATAGTGCCTGTTCTGATCCAATATGTTAAGGACAGTGCTTAGCAAGCCCCCTACTGTCGACAGTAAACGCTCAGTCATGGGGTCAGAACATGTGAAAGACACCCCAGCAAGGAGTTTACTACCACTGCTTTCCAACGACAGCCCCCATAAATCACCGTCACCAATAACCCTGGTCTGATTCCAGGTCACGTGCACTAAACAGATAGAAGAAGTCAAAGAAAAAGTCACGAAGTGAATTGTGCAGAAAGAGTCACATAGTCAGGGATAAAATTCAAAAATGTTATAATAAATGATGTTTTCATGCCATTGCGGATAAAGATCATAATGCTATTGAGTTCCATTTAGAATTAAAGCTGTGTGATAGGGCTATCAATTAACATCAGGAAGAGAGTCCTTGAATGTTATATAGAACCAATACTGTTGTAAGGATGCGAGGCGTGGACAGTCAGCAAGCAAAGCCAGAGCAGGATCGAGGCAGCCAAGATGTGGTTTCTCAGAAGAATGTTGAGAGTTCCATGGACAGCAAAGAAAACAAACGAGACAGTCTTGATGGAGGCAGACACAAGTAGATCACTCATAAGGAAGATTAGGAAAAGACAAGCAACATCTATAGGCCATTTTATGAGGAAGGGGGATTTGGAGCACCTGGTCCCAACGGGAAAGCTGGAGGGAAAGAGAGCACCAGGTAGACCCAGGGAGAGAATGCTGGACGGACTTGCAGAGTGGCTGGGGATGAGGAGGGTGGGGGAGATGCTGGGGGCAACGAGAGATAGAGATGGTTGGAAGTCCATGGTCGCCAACGCCATGCGGCAGGGCACCTGATGATGATGATGATGATGATGATAGGGCTGTAGTCTTCACTGAATATCATAATATGTACTGTCGTCAGCCAGGTACGAAATATACAGATACTTGCAGTTTCACTCACGAAATTTAAATAACACTCTTCTGATGCATTCATAAAGCTGTGCTTCTTTTGAAGGACATATTCTTGCTGTGTAACATGTGTAATTTTTATGCAATATATCTTTTGGCATTCCGATGGATTGCATAACAACTTATCTTTACACCTGAAAATATTTCGAATATATTAAATAGATTTGAAATAAATCTATGTATCATCGGTGTTTTTAGGAAAGAAACTTATTTGATCGGCCTGTTGCTGTAAGTACATTGTATCTATTCAACAGTGGTAGATATTCGTACTTTCTTTATCACTGTCTCTAATTCTTATCGCCAATAGACCCACTGCTCAAACGAACGCTAAAGGGGTTAAAAATACCATTGCCCTATGCCAAATTTAACGTCACATGGTTCCGATAACCATCCACCATAATTGATGATACAACTGTGTGTATTACTGATGATACAACTGTATGTATTACTGATGATACAATTGTGTGTATTACTGATGATACAGTGTGTATTACTGATGATACAACTGTGTGTATTACTGATGATACAGTGTGTATTACTGATGATACAACTGTGTGTATTACTGATGATACAGTGTGTATTACTGATGATACAACTGTGTGTATTACTGATGATTGATACAACTGTGTGTATTACTGATGATTGATACAACTGTGTGTATTACTGATGATTGATACAACTGTGTGTATTACTGATGATTGATACAACTGTGTGTATTACTGATGATACTGTGTGTATTACTGATGATACAACTGTGTGTATTACTGATGATACAACTGTGTGTATTACTGATGATACAACTGTGTGTATTACTGATGATTGATACAACTGTGTGTATTACTGATGATTGATACAACTGTGTGTATTACTGATGATACAACTGTGTGTATTACTGATGATACAGTGTGTATTACTCATGATACAACTGTGTGTATTACTGATGATACAACTGTGTGTATTACTGATAATACAACTGTGTGTATTACTGATGATACAACTGTATGTATTACTGATGATACAACTGTGTGTATTACTGATGATACAGTGTGTATTACTGATGATACAGTGTGTATTACTGATGATACAACTGTGTGTATTACTGATCATACATCTGTGTGTATTACCTATGATACAACTGTGTGTATTACTGATGATACAACTGTGTGTATTACTGATGATACAACTTTGTGTATTACTGATGATACAACTGTGTGTATTACTGATGATACAACTGTGTGTATTACTGATGATACAACTGTATGTATTACTGATGTTACAGTGTGTATTAATGATGATATAGTGTGTATTACTGATGATACAACTGTGTGTATTACTGATGATACAACCGTATGTATTACTGATGTTACAGTGTGTATTACTGATGATACAACTGTGTGTATTACTGATGATACAACTGTATGTATTACTGATGATACGGTGTGTATTACTGATGATACAGTGTGTATTACTGATGATACAGTGTGTATTACTGATGATACAACTGTGTGTATTACTGATGATATGGTGTGTATTACTGATGATACAGTGTGTATTACTGATGATACAGTGTGTATTACTGATGATACAACTGTGTGTATTACTGATGATACAGTGTGTATTACTGATGATACAACTGTGTGTGTATTACTGATGATGCAACTGTGTGTATTACTGATGATACAACTGTGTGTATTACTGATGATACAACTGTGTGTATTACTGATGTTACAGTGTGTATTACTGAGATGATACATTGTGTGTATTACTGATGATACAACTGTGTGTATTACTGATGATACAACTGTTTCGTTCTTTCTACAGCCAACTCGGAAGACAGGGCAATGCTTCTTCGTCTTTACTCGTCGCTGTCTGATTCTCAACTGACTACAGTATATATACATATCACAGTGAACAGCAATCAGTTATCATTTAAACGAATATCATGCCGTGCTGTTATCCGCACGCTGTTTACTGTCAACACACGTCACATCTCCCTTTCTTTAAGGAAACAAAATCAATTAATCATTTTTCCTATCTTTCAGTCCATACGAAACAAATGTGTTTCCCACCTTTATCACAGCAATAACTTAACAAACACTCATTCTCACGCACAGGGCCCAATCATTCATTCACCTCATTTTATCTCGGATCATTATACTATCCATCATCATCATGTTCATATTTTGCAATGCTTTCAGTTTATCTGATTGTGGTAGTCTTCAGTTTCATTCATATTTCAGGAAATCTGGCCTTTTGCTTTGTCTTTCAGATCTTGTTCTGTAAGGAGAACTAACTGGTTCGGGTTGTCCTGTCCTTGTTTGTTTGATAACTTCATCTGGCTCCTTGATGCTGGTTGTCTCAGACATTTTGATGACTGGTGACTGATCAGATGAGTTCTCACGGACAGATGATGCTGGCGTCCTGACATCTGTTCCAGTTCCAGTTTTCTTGTTATCTTCCAGCATCTGTTTTGATGGAATGATGATTTGCTGTTGCTTGCCCGATGTGTCGCTTTCCTGATGTCTTCCAGAAATCATCCTTCTCTGGACAAGTCGTTGAGGGTTGATTGTCTGCTGAAGCTCCGTTTCTGTTGTGTCTCGTAGCTGACGACGATTCCTTCTGTACTGACGTCTGTCCTCTGTGCGAATGTTGTATGACCGGATGTTCACCTGTTGGTCTACTTTGGCGCTGATCCACTTTTTGGATCCTGGAGGTTGGAATTTCACAATCTATCCCGGACTCAGTTCTGTCAGCTCTACTGCGCTTCTGTTGTAGTAGTGTGCTTGCTTCAGTTTCCTTTTCTCAAGTTCTTTCTTGATTGGTACAACTGTAGGTTGGAGTAATGTCTTTGACGTCGGCACTTGTGTTCGTGTTCTTCTGCCGAACAGTCTCTGAGCAGGCGAACTGTTTACAGTCTCTGTCGGGATGTTTCTCAGCTCAAGTAAAGCGAGGAAGGGATCTTGATTGTTGTATTCTGCTTTCTTCATGCACGTCTTTGCAGCCTTCACTGCGCTCTCTGCTTTTCCATTGGACTGAGGGTAGTGTGGTGAGCTTGTTACGTGTTCAAACCCATATATTTTTCTGAACTTTCCAAACTGGTTTGATGTGAACTGAGTTCCACAGTCTGTTGTCAGGCGTTCTGGTATTCCGTGTCTTGCCAAGTGTCTCTTCAGACAGATGATGACTTCTTTGGATTCTCTTGTTTGTAACCGATCAATCTCAAAGAAATCAGAGTAGTGATCGACCGTGACCAGGTGTTCATTGCCATTATGTTCAAAGATATCACAAGCGATGTGTTGCCAGGGCAGGTCAGGAATCTCTGTACTGATAAGTGGTTCCTTCACTTTCTCTTGCACTGCTATCGGCCACTTTCTGCAAGACATCTTCACTGGAGCAATACTGGGGTCTGTTTCTAGGTGTAATTTCCCTTCTTGTTTTCCTTCTCCTTCAACGACATCGTTGTACTTTGTGAGCATATCTTTTGCATTTTCCCCCTCTTTCTGATTCGCCGCTATCGTTGCAATGTTCTCTTCATTGATCGTCAACAATTGCATGTGTTGTACAGCTTTCAGTCCCAGTACTGGCTTACAGTCCGTTTTGGTGATCGCGAAGTTGACTTTGTATTTCCTTCTGTTCTTGGGTTTTTTCACTCGCAGCACTATCTCCCCCACAGGCTTCATTTCTGTTCCGTTGAACATCACCAGATTCTTCTTCGTCTCTTGCAGGTCAGACTTTCTTTCATCTCCAGTGACTTCTCTGTACAGGCTCTCAGACATCACGTTGGTTGTTGCACCTGTGTCAAGAAGAAATGTTACCGGCATCTCATTTATCAGCATTTTTGCTCGTATGTTTCTCTCCTTTTTTCTGGTTTTGTCTTCGATCCCGAGGATTTCATTATCACTTTCAGTGTCAGTCTCTTCTTCTTCGAAGTGCCGAACTCTTGTTTTCTTTTGATTTTTCTTGGGTGTTCTGCAGCATGAAGCAAAGTGATTATTTCCTCCACAAGCTTTGCATTTTCTTCCAAATGCTGGACATTTCTCTTTTGCTCTTGGGTGCTTTCCACCACAATATCCGCATTTCTCTCTGTACTCTGGTTTGTTTCCTTTGCTATACTGCTTTGCTGTCTTTTCTTTGAAAGCTTGGACTTCCTGCGTGTCCTGCTTTTTTCTCATCATTTGGACGGTTTGATGATGACTTGATTCATGCGCTCTGCACATATCGATACATGCAGTCAATGTCAGCTGTCGCACTTCCAGTAATTTTGATCGCAGAGTCTTGTCATGTACACCCAGTACGATTTGATCTCTCAACAATCTGTCTTCCAGTGTACCATAGTTACAGGTCTTGATCAGTCTCCGCAGTTCTGCTACAAACTGTTCGATAGATTCTCCTGCTGCTTGATGTCTGCAGTTGAATCTGAATGCTTCGTAGGTTTCATTGGTTGAACCCACACAGTATTCTTCGAATTTCTGCAGAACGGTGTCAATGTCATTTCTTTCAGCTTCATTAGCAAATGCCAATCCTTCATAGATGTCCATAGCATCCAACCCGATGCAAGAAAGAAAAACTGCTGTTCTGTATGTTGAGTCTTCTTCTGTCTGTGTTGTCACAATTTCATAGCTGTCCCAAAGCCTCTTGAATTTCCTCCAGCTGCTCTGCAGGTTTCCTCCATTCACATCAAGTTTAGGAGGCAAGGGAATCTTGGCATGTCGTTGAGTGGTTCTTCTCTCATCTTGTTCATCTTCCATGGTTGAACTTTAGTCTTCAATATTCTGGATTTTTGTTGGAGTTCGTAATCACGATTCTGACACCATGTTTCGTTCTTTCTACAGCCAACTCGGAAGACAGGGCAATGCTTCTTCATCTTTACTCGTCGCTGTCTGATTCTCAACTGACTACAGTATATATACATATCACAGTGAACAGCAATCAGTTATCATTTAAACGAATATCATGCCGTGCTGTTATCTGCACGCTGTTTACTGTCAACACACGTCACAACAACTGTGTGTATTACTGATGATACAACTGTGTGTATTACTGATGATACAACTGTGTGTATTACTGATGATGCAGTGTGTATTACTGATGATACAACTGTGTGTATTACTGATGATACAACTGTTTGTATTACTGATGATACAACTGTGTGTATTACTGATGATACAACTGTGTGTATTACTGATGATGCAGTGTGTATTACTGATGATGCAGTGTGTATTACTGATGATACAACTGTGTGTATTACTGATGATACAACTGTGTGTATTACTGATGATACAACTGTGTGTATTACTGATGATACAACTGTGTGTATTACTGATGATGCAGTGTGTATTACTGATGATACAACTGTGTGTATTACTGATGATACAACTGTATTACTGGTTATACAACTGTGTGTATTACTGATGATACAACAGTGTGTATTACTGATGATACAACTGTGTGTATTACTGATGATACAACTGTGTATTACTGATGATGCAGTGTGTATTACTGATGATACAACTGTTTGTATTACTGATGATACAACTGTATTACTGGTTATACAACTGTGTGTATTACTGATGATACAACAGTGTGTATTACTGATGATACAACTGTGTGTATTACTGATGATACATCTGTGTGTATTACTGATGATACATCTGTGTGTATTACTGATGATACAACTGTGTGTATTACTGATGATACAACTGTGTGTATTACTGATGATACAACTGTGTGTATTACTGATGATACATCTGTTTGTATTACTGATGATACATCTGTGTGTATTACTGATGATACAACTGTGTGTATTACTGATGGGGACCTCTCACTTGTTTAGCATGTTTCCACACAGATTTTTTCGTGCAAACTTCATACCCACGCAATGCCTGCACTCAACTTGACAGGAGGCTACTATAAAAATGTTGCTGATGATGGTGATGATGGTGATGATGGTGATGATGATGGTGATGGTGATGATGATGATGATGGTGATGGTGATGGTGATGGTGAGGAGGATGATGATGATGATGATGATGATGATGGTGATGGTGGTGGTGATGATGATGATGATGATGATGATGATGATGATGATGATGTTGATGATGATGATGATGGTGGTGGTGATGGTGGTGATGATGATGATGATGATGATGGTGACGATTATGGTGACAATGATGGTGACGATGATGATGATGACGACTATGTTGACGATGATGATGATGGACTCTCCCCGTTAATCCGACTTCAGTCCCTTGGTGTGGATCTTCATATGGTTCTGTTCCCGTCAGATCATTTTCTGTTGAACAGCAGCGGTTGTTGGCTGTTATAATGATGTGGCTGTACCATGTGTGTGGCTGTTATAATGATGTGGCTGTGCCCTGTGTGTGGCTGTTATAATGATGTGGCTGTGCCCTGTGTGTGGCTGTTATAATGATGTGGCTGTACCATGTGTGTGGCTGTTATAATGATGTGGCTGTGCCCTGAGTGAGGCTGCTATAATGGTGTGGCTGTGCCCTGTGTGTGGCTGTTATAATGATGTGGCTTTGAATTGTGTGTGGCTGTTATAATGATGTGAATGTGCCCTGTGTGTGGCTGTTATAATGATGTGGCTGTGCCCTGTGTGTGGCTGTTATAATGATGTGGCTGTGCCTTGTCTGTGGCTGTTATAATGATGTGGCTGTACCATGTGTCTGGCTGTTATAATGATGTGGCTGTGCCATGTGTGTGGCTGTTATAATAATGTGGCTGTGCCCTGTGTGTGGCTGTTATAATGATGTGGCTGTGCCCTTGTGTGGCTGTTATAATGATGTGGCTGTGCCATGTGTCTGGCTGTTATAATGATATGGCTGTGCCCTGTGTGTGGCTGTTATAATGATGTGGCTGTGCCCTGTGTGTGGCTGTTATAATGATGTGGCTGTGCCCTGTGTGTGGCTGTTATAATAATGTGGCTGTGCCCTGTGTGTGGCTGTTATAATGATGTGGCTGTACCATGTGTTTGGCTGTTATAATGATGGGGCTGTGCCCTGTGTGTGGCTGTTATAATGGTGTGGTTGTGCCATATGTCTGGCTGTTATAATGATGTGGCTGTGCCCTGTGTGTGGCTGTTATAATGATGTGGCTGAGCCTTGTCTGTGGCTGTTATAATGATGTGGCTGTACCGTGTGTCTGGCTGTTATAATGATGTGGCTGTGCCATGTGTGTGGATGTTATAATAATGTGGCTGTGCCCTGTGTGTGGCTGTTATAATGATGTGGCTGTGCCCTGTGTGTGGCTGTTATAATGATGTGGCTGTGCAATGTGTCTGGCTGTTATAATGATATGGCTGTGCCCTGTGTGTGGCTGTTATAATGATGTGGCTGTGCCCTGTGTGTGGCTGTTATAATGATGTGGCTGTGCCCTGTGTGTGGCTGTTATAATGATGTGGCTGTGCCCTGTGTGTGGCTGTTATAATGATGTGGCTGTACCATGTGTTTGGCTGTTATAATGATGGGGCTGTGCCCTGTGTGTGGCTGTTATAATGGTGTGGTTGTGCCATATATCTGGCTGTTATAATGATGTGGCTGTGCCCTGTGTGTGGCTGTTATAATGATGTGGCTGTGCCCTGTGTGTGGCTGTAATAATGATGTGGTTGTGCCCTGTGTGTGGCTGTTATATTGATGTGGCTGTGCCCTGATTATGGCTGTTATAATGATGTGGCTGTGCCCTGTGTGTGGCTGGTATAATGATGTGGCTGTGCCCTGTGTGTGGCTGGTATAATGATGTGGCTGTGCCCTGTGTGTGGCTGTTATAATGATGTGGCTGTGCCCTGTGTGTGGCTGTTATAATGATGTGGTTGTGCCCTGTGTGTGACTGTTATAATGATGTGGCTGTGCCCTGTGTGTGGCTGTTATAATGATGTGGCTGTGCCCTGTATGTGGCTGTTATAATGTTGTGGTTGTGCCCTGTGTGTGGCTGTTATAATGATGTGGCTGTGCCCTGTGTGTGGCTGTTATAATGATGTGGCTGTGCCCTGTTTGTGGCTGTTATAATGATGTGGTTGTGCCCTGTATGTGGCTGTTATAATGGTGTGGCTGTGCCCTGTGTGTGGCTGTTATAATGATGTGGTTGTGCCCTCTGTGTGGCTGTTATCATGATGTGGCTGTGCCCTGTGTGTGGCTGTTATAATGGTGTGGCTGTGCCCTGTGTGTGGCTTATAATGATGTGGCTGTGTCCTGTGTGTGGCTGTTATAATGATGTGGCTGTGCCCTGTGTATGGCTGTTATAATGGTGTGCCTGTGCCTTGTGTGTGGCTGTTATAATGGTGTGGCTGTGCCCTCTGTGTGGCTGTTATCATGATGTGGCTGTGCCCTGTGTGTGGCTGTTATAATGGTGTGGCTGTTATAATGGTGTGGCTGTGCCCTGTGTGTGGCTTATAATGATGTGGCTGTGTCCTGTGTGTGGCTGTTATAATGATGTGGCTGTGCCCTGTGTATGGCTGTTGTAATGGTGTGCCTGTGCCTTGTGTGTGGCTGTTATAACGATGTGGCTGTGAATTGTGTGTGGCTGTTATAACGATGTGGCTGTGCCCTATGTGTGGCTGTTATAATGATGTGGCTGTGCCATGTGTGTGACTGTTATAATGATGTGGCTGTGCCCTGTGTGTGGCTGTTATAATGGTGTGGCTGTGCTTTGTCTCTGCTATAATGGTGTGTTTGTGACCTATGTTTTTTTCTGTTATAATGATGTGGCTGTGTCCTGTGTGTGGCTGTTATAGATGATGTTTGGCTTAATGGGTCCTGTTGTGGCTGTTATAATGATGTGGTTTGTGTCCTTTGTGTGGCTGTTATAATGATGTGGCTGTGCCATGTTGTGTGGCTGTTATAATCGATGTGGCTGTGGCCTGGTTGGTGGCTGTTTAAACAAATGTGGTTGTGTCCTTTGTGTGGCTGTTATAATGATGTGGCTGTGCCTGTGTGTGGCTGTTATATTGGTTTGACTGTGCCCTGTGTGTGGCTGTTATAATGGTGTGGCTGTGTCCTGTGTGTGGCTGATATAATGATGTGGCTGTGTCCTGTGTGGTGGCTGTTATAATGATGTGGCTGTTTTAATGATGTGGCTGATATAATGATGTGGCTGTGTCCTGTGTGTGACTGTTATAACGATGTGGCTGTGTCCTTTGTGTGGCTGTTATATTGATGTGGCTGTGTCCTGTGTGTGGCTGTTATAATGGTGTGGTTGTGTCCTGTGTGTGGCTGTTATAATGTTGTGGCTGTGTCCTGTGTGTGGCTGTTATTACGATGTGGCTGTGCCATGTGTGTGGCTGTTAGAATGGTGTGGCTGTGTCCTGTGTGTGGCTGTTATAATGACGTGACTGTGTCCTGTGTGTGGCTGTTATATTGATGTGGCTGTGTCCTGTGTGTGGCTGTTATAATGATGTGGCTGTTATAATGATGTGGCTGTGCCCTGTGTGTGGCTGTTTATCATGATGTGTCTGTGTCCTGGTGTTGCTGTTGTAAAGATGTGGCTGTGTCCTGTGTGTGGCTGTTATAATGTTATGGCTGTGTCCTTGTGTGTGGTTGTTATAATGATGTGGCTGTGCCTTGTGTTGTGGCTCCTTATAATGTTGTGGCTGTGTCCTGTGTGTGGCTGTTATAATGTTGTGGCTGTGCCCTGTGTGTGGCTGTTATAATGATGTGGCTGTGCCCTGTGTGTGGCTGTTATAATGTTGTGGTTGTGTCCTGTGTGTGGCTGTTTATAATGTGTGGCTGTGTCCTGTGTGTGGCTGTTATAATGTTGTGGCTGTGTCCTTGTGTGGCTGTTATACCGATGTGGCTGTGCCCTGTGTGTGGCTGTTATAACGATGTGGCTGTGTCCTGTGTGTGGCTGTTATAATGTTGTGGCTGTGTCCTGTGTGTGGCTGTTATAACGATGTGGCTGTGCCCTGTGTGTGGCTGTTATAATGCTGTGGCTGTGCCCTGTGTGGCTGTTATAATGATGTGGCTGTGCCCTGTGTGTGGCTGTTATAATGGTGTGGCTGTGCCCTGTGTGTGGCTTATAAGATGTGGCTTGGTCATGTGTGTGGCTGTTATAATGATGTGGCTGTGCCCTGTGTGTGGCTGTTGTAATGGTGTGGCTGTGCCTTGTGTGTGGCTGTTATAATGATGTGGCTGTGTCCTGTGTGTGGCTGTTATAATTAATGTGACTTGTCGTTTGTGTGGCTGTTATAATGATGTGGCTGTGTCATGTGTGTGGCTGTTATAACGATGTGGCTGTGCCCTGTGTGTGGCTGTGCCCTGTGTGTGGCTGTTATATTGATGTGGCTGTGTCCTGTGTGTGGCTGTTTTAACGATGTGGCTGTGTCCTGTGTGTGGCTGTTTTAACGATGTGGCTGTGTCTTGTGTGTGGCTGTTATAATGTTGTGGCTGTGCCCTGTGTGTGGCTGTTATAATGATGTGGCTGTTATAACGATGTGGCTGTGTCCTGTGTGTGGCTGTTATAACGATGTGGCTGTGTCCTGTGTGTGGCTGTTAAAACGATGTGGCTGTGCCCTGTGTGTGGCTGTTATAACGATGTGGCTGTGCCCTGTGTGTACTGCTGTCGGGAAGCACAATGTCGTCTGGAAAAATGTGTTCACAGCTGGCGGTGTTGAGCTGCATCTGACAATGTTGGCTTTCACTTTCAGAACCTTGTTGTATCACTTCAGTTTCAATTTCAGTTTCATTTTCTCAAGACAACGTCGCCACGCTCGGAACGAATTCCAAATGCACAGATGTCACAGCATGTTATGGTGATCATGGCACATAAACCTATGTGCTGGCTCTAATAGTTGTTTCTGTTGCCTGTTTTCGCCTTTTTCAAGCGTAAAATTGCATGATCACGCAAACGCTGCTCTGTATCAGGCATTTAAGAGGGCAGATGTAAAGTAGGGGTTTATTTTGGTCCGTATTTCGAGAAAGTGGTGGTGTGTCATTGTTGAAGAGTACGACTGTTAGACGGTGCAACATTGTGCTCTACCTTTACCTCAATCAGACCATTGTTGGATTACTCAGTAAAGAATAATGTAAACAATATATGGGGCATTTACGGAAAAAAGAACACACTACGCTGTATGCTCAAACAATTATGCGTTTTCTGGCTGTCAGTGTGGTGATAACGATGACAGTTTGCGTGTAAAACAACATTCTACGTGAAACATAACTTGACTGAAAATCAAATTATCGTACATTGTGCGCTGATGTTAACACACACACAACACCACACACACACAACACACCACCACGCTCGCACGCACAGCCCACACACACACAAACACATATATATATGTACACTCACACGTAAGCACATATGCACGAATGCATACACATATACAAAGATACACGCATACATACACACACATGAAGGTGCATACACACGCACAAACACTCACACAGGCACAGACACCCACACACACACGCACACACACACACACACACACACACACACACACACACACAC
>JAPXFY010000030.1:46961901-46979401 GCA_030674185.1 Monoplex corrugatus | reverse complement strand
AGTATTCATACAGGATATTTTCTGAATTATTACCTTATCCACACAAAATCACTTGGCAAGGTGTTAAGTGGCTGGCATTTGTTGGTAAGTTTTTCATTTTTTTAATGCTGTTTAAGCTTGGGCGATAATGTTGTTCTAATACACATCTGCCGTCTTTTGAGATGACTGTTCCCAGATATTTAAACGTATCACCTTATTTCAGTGTTGTTTCATTTGCTGTAATATTGCATGAGGGGATTTCTTGTTGTTTTTAACTGATTACCGTGACTTCGATCATTTTGCTATTTAGTTCCAGCCATTTAATTCTGTTTTCTATTTCTTACATATTTACAAGATTTTGCAGGGTTGTTTTTTTTTTCGTGTTCTGCAATTAGAATAATGTCATCTGCGTAACAAAGATTCTTTAACATTTTTCCTCCAGCCTTTATCCCGAGGCAATCGTCTGGGTTTCTCATGATGGTTTCGCTGTAAAGTGAACACAAATCTGATGACAGAACACATCAATCTACACTTACTTTCATAGTGTATTCTGGCGTCAATTAAGCCAGAGAGATACAGACGCCTGCGGTGTTAGTGAGAAAATTGAAACAACACCCTCAACGACGCATCCATGAAGTGGATGAGACTCGACAGTGTGGTCCCAGTCTTCCCAATGAGTCCATAACACGCCCAACCCTGGGTAAGAGCTGACTGAAGCCGAAAAATCCCTCAATTATCTTAAAAGTGCCGATGGGGATTCGAGCCCAGAACGTTTTCATGGCAACTGGTTCGCTTTTATTTGTTGTTTTTTTATATTTTTTTTTACTGTTTTTACTTTTGATTTTGATTAGCTCTTCGGTCATAGCATTGACTATTACTGTTTACAGGTTCTCTTTGTAAATTCAAGTCTGTGTCCATTGCTGCATGCTCCATCATCGCTGAAATTGATTTTGATTGACTTTAAGGTGTGATGTCATTTTTCTGGCCCTCTGTGCTTCTCCATTGTCTCTTAACTACTGTATTCATTAATTAATCTCGATGTAACACAATTTAAATAAATTTGCTATTATTAGATGTCAGTTTTATGTGATTTGTTTATGCCACCTTGCATGAGCTAGATCAGTAGATGTGCAGGAAGTGCACAAATGCCCATCTACTGGGCTCAAAAGTAATCTTACCTTCACTTGTGTTTGCTTTGGCCATCATTACAATGATTTTGGCCAGCTGGTCTCCCATTCAATATACATATTCTCAACTACATGTGAATTTTCCAGAAGAAAGTGTAACGGTGTGATCATTGGTGGGTTGTGGGTTCAAATCTCATCAATTGAAATCACTGTGTTAATTTCTGCCCTGACTAGCTCTTGTCCAGAGTTGAGTATTCTGTGTGCTTATTTGGGAAGACAGGAACTGCACAATTGAGTGACATCCATTTTTCAGGATACGACACCTTGTGTGTAGGTCAAATTCCCTGATCAACACCTCATGTATGTCCCGAGTCTACCTGACGCCAGTCATTAATGTTGTCAAAGGAGGTGCACAGTTCAGACGTGTCACACTGTCTCACTCAGTTATAAGTTGAACACTGACTAACGTTTATTGACAAATGGAGGGTTACAAATGGAACTGATGTAATCTGCCTTCTTTGTTTGTGTTGAGATACAAAGCCAAAACAAAACAGCATTCAAGAAGATGACAAGCATTCTTACCAACAAATGCCTATCAATTAACATCAGAAAGAGAGCCCTTGAATGTTATATAGCACCAATACTGTTGTACGGATGCGAGGCGTGGACAGTCAGCAAGCAAAGCCAGAGCAAGATTGAGGCAGCCGAGATGTGGTTTCTCAGAAGAATGTCGAGAGTTCCATGGACAGCAAAGAAAACAAACGAGACAGTCTTGATGGAGACAGGCACAAGTAGATCACTCATAAGGAAGATTAGGAAAAGACAGCAAACATTTATAGGCCATTTTATGAGGAAGGGGGGTTTGGAGCACTTGGTCACAATGGGAAAGCTGGAGGGAAAGAGAGCACCAGGTAGACCCAAGGAGAGAATGCTGGACGGACTTGCAGAGAAGCTGGGATGAGGAAGGTGGGGGATATGCTAGGGGCAACGAGAAATAGAGATGGTTGGAAGTCCATGGTCGCCAACGCCATGCGGCAGGGCACCTGATGATGATGATGATACACTATAATGGCAAGTAACCTAATCACAAATTAGTGCTGTGGTTGTTAAAGAAACTGGGTTCAGCTTCCAAAGACAAATAGCTTATTCTACACGGTATTCCATCAATTCAGAGAGAGAGAGAGACAGACAGACAGACAGAGAGAGAGACAGAGAGAGAGACACAGAGAGAGAGACAGAGAGAGAGACACAGAGAGAGAGAGACAGAGAGAGAGACAGAGAGAGAGAGAGACAGAGAGAGAGACACAGAGAGAGAGAGACAGAGAGAGAGACACAGAGAGAGAGACAGAGAGAGACAGAGAGAGAGAGAGACAGAGAGAGAGACACAGAGACAGAGAGAGAGACAGAGAGATAGAGACAGAGACAGAGACAGAGAGACAGAGACAGAGAGAGACAGAGAGAGATAGAGACACAGAGAGAGAGACAGAGAGAGACAGAGAGAGACACAGAGAGAGAGTCAGAGAGAGACAGAGACAGAGAGACAGAGAGAGAAAGTCAGAGAGAGACAGAGACAGAGAGACAGAGACAGACAGACAGACAGAGAGAGAGACAGAGAGAGGCATTACTTGTTCAGATAATACGAAGACTGTCCTTCACAAATTCACAATCAACCCATTTCTCCAGTTGTAAGCGATACCAGTTTGCAGTACGTTTCACGTTTTACCTAATTTGCCTTTTCTGTGACATAACATCCACAGTGTTTCTCTGTAGCGAGATCCCATGGCATAATACACAAAGATGTTGAAAGTGGCGTTGAGGAAAGTACACAAGAAATTGTGATTGCGTCCACCAGAGTTGATTTCTGGGAAAGAGCCAAGTGAAACGGATCAAAGACACTGGAGACAGACAGGCGATGAACAACATGGAGTTGCCTACCAACATCTTGGTTAGCGCCACTTCCCGGGCAGAAAGCGATGACGATGTCTCGATCCGCCATGTCACAATCCGACGAAGTTTTACCACAGTGATTATCGTTGATGTTATCACCACCACCATCACCGTGCCAGGAAGCCCAACACCGAATATGATACCATCCAGAATGTCAATGAATTCTTTGTGATCATGATAGAATTTCCCAACAACACTTGTAGTTAAGACTACACCAGAATCAGAATCATAAACACACCCGACGCGATATCGAAACGCCACAATGGAAATAGATCTATTACCAGGATGTGCACAACAATGATGATTATACCCATCGTTCGAGTGCGCATCAGATCCTGGAATTTAAGAGGGTTGAGAACGCAGTAGCATCTCTCTACAGCAATGATGGCAGAAAGAACGGGTGAAACTGAGCAGAAGCCTGCAAAACCTGGAAACTGAGCAGAAGCCTGCAAAACCTGGAAACTGAGCAGAAGCCTGCAAAACCTGGAAACTGAGCAGAAGCCTGCAAAACCTGGAAACTGAGCAGAAGCCTGCAAAACCTGGAAACTGAGCAGAAGCCTGCAAAACCTGGAACCTGCAAAACCTGGAAAATTAACGTTTGCCAGAAAAGTTAGCAATGGACCATACCTTTCCTTTGTGGTGAACTGCAGATGTTTTGTGGTGAACTGCAGATGTTTTGTGGTGAACTGCAGATGTTTTGTGATGAACTGCAGATGTTTTGTGGTGAACTGCAGATGTTTTGTGGTGAACTGCAGATGTTTTGTGGTGAACTGCAGATGTTTTGTGGTGAACTGCAGATGTTTTGTGGTGAACTGCAGATGTTTTGTGGTGAACTGCAGATGTTTTGTGATGAACTGCAGATGTTTTGTGGTGAACTGCAGATGTTTTGTGGTGAACTGCAGATGTTTAGTGGTGAACTGCAGATGTTTTGTGGTGAACTGCAGATGTTTTGTGGTGAACTGCAGATGTTTAGTGGTGAACTGTAGATGTTTTGTGGTGAACTGCAGATGTTTTGTGGTGAACTGCAGATGTTTTGTGGTGAACTGCAGATGTTTTGTGGTGAACTGCAGATGTTTTGTGGTTGAACTGCAGATGTTTTGTGGTGAACTGCAGATGTTTTGTGGTGAACTGCAGATGCAGCTGCTCAGCGTGAAGTAGCATAGACACGATTAGATACAGTTCGTCAGATAAGGCCAGGAAAAACAGACACAAGTTGACACGATCCTTAAGGCCCTGCTTGTAGAACACCGCCATGTTGATGACGTTGGCTGGCCCGCCAATCAGAAACAGTATTCCTAACATGTTGTCTTTAACTCTATGTGCCACATTTTCCACTTCTGCATTGACGATGTTATCGGGATTGTTCCAAGGTAAGTAATCCATTTCACTGAATCTGATTTTAACACACCCATTCTGAAATGATGTGTTTTGATTTACGATTTGTAAAGGATTGTGCTCAGGTCGCGTACTTTGAACGTATATTTTGTCGATATCACTGCTAGACACAGACTCGAGAGAAATATTCAGCATGGTGTCCTCAGGGCTCAGAATCATGACGGTCTCTTATGACATACCACTATTGCGTATAGTTTGCAGGCTGTATTGTCAGTATACATCCATTTTTGTATTGCTGCTATAATTTGTGATAGTGCCAGCAAGCACGTTACCTTCTGTGTTCATGTGGTATCAAACTCTAAAACCTGAAGCATTGGATGAATTAATTTGACAAATGTTTCATTAATGGACAAACCGGCTATTCAAAAAAATAGATTCCAGGGGATACTTCAAGGATTTCAAACATCTGCGTAGAAGATGTAACATCGCTAATGTACCGACAATTTAATTATAAGATTTGATGAGGGTTATAATGCCATGTCTTTTTCCGTTTGTTTGAAATAGTTAAAAACTAGCAAGGAACAACTTTCATGAAAATCGTAGCATTGTTAACCCTCAGTCTGCAAAATGAAAACAACGTATCCTATCCACTGCAAAAACCATCATCAGTTTATCACAAAACATCATTAGAGAACTGAAAGCGTTCATGACTTTGCCATAAAAATTGCAAAATGAAATATCGTGGTCGTACATCCTCTAAAATGTAATACGATTTAAAAGTGCGAAATAACAACTGTACAATTATTCAAAGCGCATTTCAATAATCGAAGAAATGTTATTCTTAAGGTAGAAAGTTTTGCAGTTGATTGCATTTTTGTATCTGTAGCAAAATCCAAGATTTCTCTTGAAAGCGTCCCTCAACTGCCTTCGTCAGATCGCAGAGAAAAACATAATCACACAAGCAGAACTCTACACTGATACTAGCGAAATAAATTAAGCACACATTTTATTGAATCAGTGTTCCAACCATAACTTCCTTCTATTACGTTAATATTATGTAACGTCTACTTGTATACACTCTTGATGTCTTTGCCACTATTTTGTAAGGTTTCTTCATATTTTAGTCATAATTGGTTTAGTGGTACTCTCATATTACACAGTCTCTGGTGTCTCACAGACATTTTGATTATTCACGTGGGGATATTGTTATCTATTCAGTTACTTGTAACTTGCTTCCTCACGTGTTTGTTTGTTTGTTTACTTATATCCTAGTTTATTGTTCACTAATTTACTGACTCACTCACTGATCGAGTGAATGATTGTCTTACTAACCTCCTCATTTCCCCGATGATAAGCTGGATAGTTGATTTCTTTACTTCACTGCACACGTATTCGCCTGTCAGTTAGATAACTATTTGATAAGGTAAACACGACTCTGATATTTATCTGATGAGTTCGCTAGTTAGTCTGACATCATGATAATGCAATAGATTAATCACGTTATGTTTCAAAACTCATTTATGCATAGGGTGACAAATCAGAGAAAAGATGTCGTGAATCTGTCTTCTCAATGGAGAAGAGACACTTAGGTGGCCTTGGACTTTCATTCTCTATAGTCCCCAACTTGGCTGGATCAACCTCACAGCCGTATATGTGTGGCCTTGGACTTTCATTCTCTGCCAGTCTTCAACTTGGCTGGGTCAACCTCACAGCCGTATGTGTGTGGCCTTGGACTTTCATTCTCTGCCAGTCCCCAACTTGGCTGGATCAACCTCACAGCCGTATGTGTGTTGCTTTGGACTTTCATTCTCTGCCAGTCCTCAACTTGGCTGGATCAACCTCACAGCCGTATGTGTGTGGCCTTGGACTTTCATTCTCTGCCAGTCCTCAACTTGGCTGGGTCAACCTCACAGCCGTATGTGTATGGCCTTGGACTTTCATTTTCTGCCAGTCCCCAACTTGGCTGGATCAACCTCACAGCTGTATGTGTGTGACCTTGGACTTTCATTTTCTGCCAGTCCTCAACTTGGCTGGATCAACCTCACAGCCATATGTGCCAAGACCTCAAGTACGTTTAGAATCCAGACCTTTCCCACCTTGTAATCTTCTGCAACTGATTTTAGGGGCAACATAAGCTTTGTATTGTGGCAGTAGAATACAATGTCAGTGAGACCAGGTGGGACACCGAACTATTTCTCTGTATTATTTATTGATTTGTTCTAATCTGGACTTTGGTCAACACAGATTTTTTCACTCACGTGCACAGATTCATGTTTTGTTCAAAAGAAATCTGCACGCAAGTACATGTCATGTAACTCGTTGCCTCCTTATTCCTACGCTACACACTACGTCCTGCAGGGGGTTGGAGAACATGACAGTTGGGATATACACTGCATATGAAGTGTCAAACACACATGGGATCTACAGTGTATATGAGGCATTAAACATATTTCATCTACACTACATATTCATGAAGCATTTAACACACATGGGATCTACAGTGTATACAAAGTATTAAACAGACATGGGATCTACAGTGTGAATGAGGCATTAAACACATTTCATCTACACTACATATTCATAAAGCATTAAACACATGGGATCTACAGTGTACGTGAAGTATTAAACACACATGGGATCTATGGTGCATATAAAGTATTAAACACACATGGGATCTATGGTGCATATGAAGTATTAAACACACAAGGTATCTACTCCACATATGAAGTATTAAAGACACATGGGATCTACTCCACATATAAAGTATTAAACACACATGGGATCTACAGTGCATATAAAGTATTAAACACACAAGGGATCTACTCAACATGTAAAGTATTAAACACACATGGGATCTACAGTGTATATAAAGTATTAAACACACATGGGATCTACTCTACATATAAAGTATTAAACACACAAGGGATCTACTCTACATATAAAGTATTAAACACACATGGGATCTACTCTACATAAAAGATTAAACACACAAGGGATCTACTCTACATATAAAGTATTAAACACACAAGGGATCTACTATCTGAAGTATTAACACAAGGGATCATGTGATATAAAGTATAACACACAAGGGATCTACTCCACATATAAAGTATTAAACACACAAAGGGATCTACTCACATATAAGTATTAAACACACAAGGGATCTACTCTACATATAAGTATTAAACACAAGGGATCTTACTTAATATAAGTATTAAACACACATGGGATCTACTCCACATATAAAGTATTAAACACACAAGGGATCTACTCCACATATAGTATTAAAACACACAGGGATCTACTCTACATTTTAAAGTATTAAAACACAAGGGATCTACTCACATATAAAGTATTAAACACACAAGGGATCTACTCCACATATAAAGTATTAAACACACAAGGGATCTACTCACATATAAAGTATTAAACACACAAGGGATCTACAGTGCATATAAAGTATTAAAACACACATGGGATCTACTCCATATAAAGTATTAAACACAATGGGATCTACAGTATATAAAGTATTAAACACACATGGGATCTACTCCATATAAAGTATTAAACACACATGGGATCTATCCCCATTATAAGTATTAAACACACAAGGGATCTACAGTGTATATGAAGTATTAAACACACAAGGGATCTACTCCACATATAAAGTATTAAACAACAGGGATCTACAGTGCATATAAAGTATTAAACACACATGGGATCTACGTGCATATAAAGTATTAAACACACAATGGGATCTAAGTGATATAAAGTATTAAACACACATGGGATCTATGGTGCATATAAAGTATTAAACACACATGGGATCTATGGTGCATATAAGTATTAAACACACAGGATCTACTCCATATAAGTATTAAAACACATGGGATCTACTCCATATAAAGTATTAAACAACAAGGGGATCTATATCATATAAAGTATTAAACACACAAGGGATCTACTCACATATAAAGTATTAAACACACGGGATCTACATGTGCATATAAAGTATTAAACACACATGGGATCTAAGTGCATATAAGTATTAAACACACAAGGGATCTATTACATATAAAGTATTAAACACACATGGGATCTACGGTGCATATAAAGTATTAAACACAAGGGATCTATGGTGCATATAAAGCATTAAACACACATGGGATCTACAGTGCATATGAAGTATTAATCACAAGGATCTATGGTGCATATAAAGCATTAAACACACAAGGGATCTACAGTGCATATAAAGCATTAAACACAAGGGATCTATGGTGCATATAAAGTATTAAACACACATGGGATCTACAGTGCATATAAAATATTAAACACACATGGGATCTATGGTGCATATAAATATTAAACACACATGGGATCTACAGTGTATATGAAGTATTAATCAGACATGGGATCTACAGTCTACGTGAAGCATTAAACACACATGGGATCTACAGTGCACGTGAAGCATTAAACACACATGGGATCTACAGGCATATAAAGCATTAAACACACATGGGATGTATGGTGCACGTGAAGCATTAAACACAATGGGATCTACAGTGCACGTGAAGTATTAAACACACATCACCAGGTGACTGACACTTTGAACTAAGCACCAGTCAGCCTGGGAGGTGGTTAACGCCACCAACTACAACATTGGGGGTTGTGTGTTTGAACCTCATTAGTCTCATCATCATCATCATCATCATCATCATCATCACCATGTGCCCTGCCGCATGATGATGGCGATCATGGCCCTCCATACGAATCCATCCCCTGTTGCTGCAAGTCATCTTCCACCCTCCTGTCCTCAACCATCCTGTAAGTCCGTCCAATATTTTCTCCCTGGGTCTACCTGTTGTTCTCTTTCCCTCCAGCTTTCCGGTTGTGACCAGGTGCTCTTATTCCCCTTATCTCATAAAACGTCCTATAAATGTTGCTTATCTTTTCCTAATCTTCTTTATCAATGATCTTCTTGTGTCTGCTTCCATCAAGGCTGTCTCGTTTGTTTTCTCTGCTGCCCATGGAACTCTCATCATTCGTCTTAGAAACCACATCTCGGCTGCCTCAATCTTGTTCTTGCTTTGCATGTTGACTGTCCACGCCTCACAACCGTATAGCATTATCGGTTCTATACAATATTCAAGAACTCTCTTCCTGATGTTAATTGATAGGCATGTGATGGTAAGCACTCGTTTCACCTTCTTGCTATTTGTCTATATTGCTTAAATCTTAACGAGATTCTTTGAAGACAACCGGCTTCTACTCAGCGTTAAATGTACTATAGGCTCTGTGTGAAAACTTGCGAACACATGACTGAATTTGATCCATGGATGTCTTATTAAAGGTGCTGTTCGTATTTTTTGATGAATTCTGCTAGAGTGTAATTTCTTCTGCTGTTTCTATGCCTAAGTCAGGTTCATAAACGGATCTTTGGGTATCGGTTGTGTGTTAGGACTGTGTTAAGAAAAAAATGTACTGGTTTCCCTACCAAAGATTTGGTACTGGTTTCCTACCACAAAGATTTTGTACTGGTTTCCCTACCACAAAGGTTTGGTACTGGTTTCCCCACCCAAGATTTTTTAGAAGTTTCCCTACCAAAGATTTGGTACTGGTTTCTCTACCCAAGATTTTTTAGAAGTTTCCCTGCCAAAGGTTTGGTACTGGTTTCCCCACCACAGATTTTGTACCGTTTTTATACCAAAGATTTTGTACTGGTTTCTCCACCAAAGATTTTGTACCGTTTTTATACCAAAGATTTTGTACTGGTTTCCCCACCACATATTTTGTACCGTTTTTATACCAAAGATTTTGTACTGGTTTCTCCACCAAAGATTTTGTACTGGTTTCTCCACCACAGATTTTGTACCGTTTTTATACCAAAGATTTTGTACTGGTTTCCCCACCACATATTTTGTACCGTTTTTATACCAAAGATTTTGTACTGGCTTCTCCACCAAAGATTTTGTACTGGTTTCTCCACCACAGATTTTGTACCGTTTTTATACCAAAGATTTTGTACTGGTTTCCCCACCACATATTTTGTACCGTTTTTATACCAAAGATTTTGTACTGGTTTCTCCACCAAAGATTTTGTTCTGTTTTCCCTACCAAAGATTTTGTACTGTTTTCCCTACCAAAGATTTTGTACTGTTTTCCCTACCAAAGATTTTGTACTGTTTTCCCTACCAAAGATCTTGTTCTGTTTTCCCTACCAAAGATTTTGTTCTGTTTTCCCTACCAAAGATTTTGTACTGTTTTCCCTACCAAAGATTTTGTTCTGTTTTCCCTACCAAAGATTTTGTTCTGTTTTCCCTACCAAAGATTTTGTACTGTTTTCCCTACCAAAGATTTTGTACTGTTTTCCAAATCAAAGATGTGGTACTGGTTTCCCTACCTTATTTTTATACTGGTTTCCCTGCCAAAGGTTTTCTACTGGTTTCACTACGACATATTTTGTACTGATTTCCATACCACATATTTTGTACTGATTTCCATACCACATATTTTGTACTGATTTCCATACCAAATTCTATTAGTGGCTGTATAGATGTCAGATCAGAGATTATTCTCTGCTACTGGCAACTGCGTAACCCACCACTAGCTGCACTACCCAGTGCTACATGATAAACATTATATATATGGAATGGGGTTGTGTGTGTGTGCGTGTGCGTGTGTGTGTGTGTGTGTGTGTGCATGTGTGTGTGTGTGTGTTGTGGTGTGTGTGTGTGTGTGTGTGTGTGTGTGTGTGTGTGTGAACGTTGTGCTGGGATGCTGCCCTGTTCCCAATAGGATCATAGCAATCGGCGTGTGAAGGAAAGCATTCAATGTCACGAGAGCGCTGAGAGATGCTCTAACATCAGACTATGACGATGACCAGACTGAAATTCCTATGACCAGTTTCAAACGGTCATCAACAAAGTTGACAAGAAAGACATCTTCACGGTGACTGGAATGTAAGACTGGTACCGAGCGCTGCGTCAGTATCTGGGTCTTTCAATATAATCCTTCCACTGAAGGTCACAGATGCTGACATAGCGCATCACGGGGATGTGTTGGACTAATACATAGCTAGGTCTTCTGAACTGCCATACACTCATTATCAATCCTTCTTCTTTCTTTTCTTTTTTTTTTTTTTTTTTTTGAGTTTGTCTTTTCTCGTTGTCTCCAGCAAAGAGTTATGTTTTGTTCCATTTATCAACCAAAGGACATAACTCTTGAGAGTCACGTAGGAATTATCTCCCATGTTGTGAACTTTTCAAATCTAACATAGTTTGCGTTACCCATTCAGCTAGCATAGAAGCAGATACAAAGCACAAAAACCGTAAGCTCAGAACACTCCTCAAACTATGTTTCGTTCCGTTTTGTAAACTAGACAAATCTACTCTGTCGAGGAAAATGTCTATTTTGCCCCCTGGTTGTTGTTCGTTATGACTTCTGCAAGGAAAACAACCCTTCTGTTTTTCTGTCTGAGGGCTGTGGCAGTCGATCCTCATTTGAGAACTCCGCAATAAACTCTTTTTTTTATATTTTGGTGAACAGTTTTATTTTTATATTCAGTTTCTCAAGACGACATCTTCGAGCTCGAAATAGAAACTATGTAGACCGATGTAGCATATGGTATGAGATGGATAATGTCAACATTGATCATGGCATAAACCATTAGTCTGTAAATAAGCCCCACCACAGGCTGTCAAGATCGTGAGATCTTACTTCAGGTTCAGTGTCTAGAGGTTCATTGTCTATACTTGTATCAGTTTGTCACTGAAATATCCAGGGCTATGCTGTTATGAAATGAATCTCTTCTTCTGCGATGTCCTATATAAAAAACAAATGAGAGACAGAGAGTGAGTGAGAGAGAGTGAGAGAGGGTAAGAGAGAGAGAAGTGGTGGGAGGGAGAGAGAAAGAGACGCAATAAGAAAAACGAACAAACAAAGCAACAATAAGAAAATAACAACAACAACAAAACACATCTTTGCAGGGATCCGTACGCTGGGTAATGTTTCTGCAGATCTCCTCACTGGTAGTTTGGCCAGTGCAGTGTCCAAGGATTCTTTTTCTTATAATATCTCATTTCCATATCATGGATACTTCTTTGCACTTCTGGTGGCAGTGTCCATGACTTCACTCAAGACAAAAAGACAGGTGTGGTGGTCAAGTGGGTAAGATGTCAGACTTCTGGCTATCTACTTTCGATCCTGCCTGGGTATTCCTCGCCTGGCGGGTAAAGAGTGCAGATTTTTTCTGATCTCTGATCTCTGACTTCCCAGGTCTTACTTAGATGCCCCCGCCTCGTGCTATGCACGAGACAACACAAGACTCCATCGGACTCTCTGGGCATCACTCCAGCGTCTGTCCACCACTTGTCAGCCGTCTGACGCCAGTTCAGTTTTGGTCTTCCCCTATTTCGCTGTCTTCCAGGGTTCCAGTTCGGGCACTGGTTTGTCAGGTCTGGAAGATGGCAGTCTAGCGGTATGGCCCAGCCAACCAGGTCCTAGACCTTACTTCATCGTTTGTCACAAAGTCTTTCCATTTGATACCCGAAACCATGCGTGCTCGTTGTCAATGAAAGGAGTCAGGCTTCCTCTTCTGCCTTGTTTTCTGGTGCCACATTTTCCAGTTTTACAGGTAATAAAGATACAGATAAATTCTAAGAGAGTATATCCACAGTTGTTTCAGTGACAGATTGACGCACAGATAGCTATACATTAGAACCTCAAGACCTTGTCAACGCGTAAGACTTATGTGCAGGATTGCGGCTTATGCCCTGACCATTTGTGACCCGCTCTGACTAAAGGTACAATAAGTCAGGGGAGGACTTCTGCTGCTGTGGGCTGAAAACTCTGAACAGGGACGATAAGTTGACTTTGAGTTTTGTGCATTTTCATGCTCTATAACCACTTTTACACCATGCCCTAACACATCATCATCATCATCATCAGGTGCCCTGCAGCATGGCGTTGGCGACCGTGGACTTCCAACCATCTCTATCTCTCGTTGCCCCAGCATCTCCCCCACCCTCTTCATCCCCAGCCACTCTGCAAGTCCGTCCAGCATTCTCTCCCTGGGTCTACCTGGTGCTCTCTTTCCCTCCAGTTTTCCCGTTGTGACCAGGTGCTCCAAATCCCCCTTCCTCATAAAATGGCCTATAAATGTTGCTTGTCTTTTCCTAATCTTTCTTATGAGTGATCTATTTGTGTTTGCCTCCATCAAGACTGTCTCGTTTGTTTTCTTTGCTGTCCATGGAACTCTCAACATTCTTCTGAGAAACCACATCTTGGCTGCCTCGATCCTGCTCTGGCTTTGCTTGCTGACTGTCCACGCCTCGCATCCGTACAACAGTATTGGTTCTATATAACATTCAAGGACTCTCTTTCTGATGTTAATTGATATGCATTTGTTGGTAAGAATGCTTGTCATCTTCTTGAATGCTGTTTTGGCTTGGCCGATTCTGCCAGCTATTTCCGATGTGCATCTGCCGTCTGATGAAATGACCGTTGCCAGGTATTTGAACTTATTAACCTGTGTCAAGGTTGTGCCATTTGCTGTTATTTTGCAGGAGGGGATTTCATGTTTTTTACTGATCACCATGACTTCAGTCTTCTTGCTGTTTAGTTCCAACCCCTTACCTTTGCTTTCTGTTTCTAGTATATTCACAAGGTTTTGTAGGTCCCTTTCATTTTCTGCAATTAGCACGGTGTCATCTGCGTACCGAATGTTGTTTATCATTTTTCCTCCAACCTTTAATCCAGGGTCTTCTTCTAGGTTTCTCATGATGTTTTCGCTATATAGTGAAAACAGATCTGGTGACAAAACACAACCCTGTCTGACTCCTCTTTTGATGTTTTGAAAAGAGCTTATATTGTTTTCTATTCTCATTGCAGCTGTTTGTTCCCAGTACATATTCCTGATTATTCGTAGATCTTTTCCATCGACATTGAGTCTCTCCAGTTGGTTCATCAATTCATCATGTCTTACCCGATCGAAAGCCTTGGTATAGTCAACAAAGCATAAATACAAATCCTTATTCATCTCAATTGACCTCTCTATGATAGTTCTTAGGATGTATATGGCATTAATAGTTCCTTTCCCCTCCACAAATCCACACTGTTCTTCTGCTATTTCTCTTTTGATTCTGTTCCTTGTCCTCATCATGATTATACGGGACTTTTGTTACATGACTCATCAAACTGATTGTGCGATGGAGTTCGCATTCTATAGTCCCTGTCCTCTTTGGAAGTGCAATGAAAATTGATTTTGACATATCTTTGGGGATTTTTCCAGTGTCATAAATTTCATTTAGGAGGACTGTTATTTTTTCTATGCCAAATTCCTCCAGGACTTCAATCATCTCTGTAGTAGCCCTAACACAATAAAGCCAAATTCAATCGATAAGTATCATTTTTTGTTTTAATGTTTTCTTCTCCTTTCAAAATATTCACAAGTTCCGTAACATTTTGGTGATTAAAGTACGCTTTTCTTAAATTTGTTTTTCTTTTTGTTGTTTTGGATGGATGGACAATTAAGTAAACAAGGGAAGAATGGAATTTCAGCTGATTTGGTTGATATTTAATGCTTGTTGCTAAGGAGTTTCTGACAATACCTTTTCAATTCAGGCCTATTCTCTTCAACAGTTTTTTGTCAAAATGGCTGACTTGACCCCTCTCATCTTTGAAAGCCCATAACGTTTTTGTTTTTGTAGCCTAAAACTTAACATTAGTACCATTTGAAAGCTGATATTCTAAACTTTATAGTGATACCAAAACCTAAAAATGCCCAAACTGAGACTTATTGTGCCTTTTGTGAAAATGGGTCACATTTTAGATCTTATCCATCTCGTCTGGAGATATTTCTCAGCCTCCTTCTATTATTCGTTATACTCGGACTTAAAAGCACCAATGACAAACAATAAACCAGCTGAATATATGATAAAACTGAAATAGTTTTTACTGCATCTTAAAGACTTTTGTCCACTGACTATCTCCCCAGTTCTGTCCAATTAGAAAACTGTCTCATTCAGACCTCAGTAAATGTGAGCAATCTGGGCGTTTCACTTGACAAGAAACTTTCTTTTCAACATTTTGTGTGCTCTATCTGTCATACTGGCTATTCGAAGTTTCGTCGCATTGGTTCAGTTCGCTATCTGGTTACTGAGAATGTCACCAAATCATTCATTTCTGCTTTTGCTCTATAGAGACTGGACTACTGTAATTCTGTCTGAGCTGCGTGTCCGCAAAATCTTCTCCTCTGACTTCAGAAAGTACACAACAATGCTGCTCGACTAATCTTTTGATGCTGTAAATCCGCTCACGTCACTTGAGCACTTTCTCGTGTGTTGTTGTCGCTGTCTTCAGTGGCTCCCCATCGAAAAACGGATTAACTGTAAACTTGAACTTGCTCTGTTGTGCGTTAAATCCCTGAATGATCTGCCTCTACCTGTCTTGTTGATCTAATTCAGGTCTACACTCCATCATGACAGTTGCGTTCCTCACCGTACACTCGAACACTCATCTTCTCTGTATCTCTGGCTTTACATACCACTTCTTCGTGTCTCTGCCTTTACATACCACTTCTCTATATCTCTGGCTTTACATAACACTTCTCTGTATCTCTTGCTTTACATACCACTTCTCTATATCTCTGGTTTTACATACCACTTCTCTACATCTCTGGCTTTACATACCACTTCTGTACATCTCTGGCTTTACATACCACTTCTGTGCATCTCTGGCTTTACATACCACTTCTCCACATCTCTGGCTTTACATATCACTTCTCTGTATCTCTGGCTTTACATACCACTTCTGTACATCTCTGGCTTTACATACCACTTCTGTACATCTCTGGCTTTACATACCACTTCTGTACATCTCTGGCTTTAAATACCACTTCTGTACATCTCTGGCTTTACATATCACTTCTGTACATCTCTGGCTTTACATACCACTTCTGTACATCTCTGGCTTTACATACCACTTCTGTACATCTCTGTCTTTACATACCACTTCTCTACATCTCTGGCTTTACATACCACTTCTCTACATCTCTGGCTTTACATACCACTTCTGTACATCTCTGGCTTTACATACCACTTCTCCACATCTCTGGCTTTACATGCCACTTCTCTGCATCTCTGGCTTTACATACCACTTCTCTGTATCTCTGGCTTTACATAACATTCTCCACATCTCTGGCTTTACATACCACTTCTCTGTATCTCTGGCTTTACATACCACTTCTGTACATCTCTGGCTTTACATACCACTTCTGTACATCTCTGGCTTTACATACCACTTCTGTACATCTCTGGCTTTACATACCACTTCTGTACATCTCTGGCTTTACATACTGCTTCTGTACATCTCTGCCTTTACATACCACTTCTGTATATCTCTGGCTTTACATACCACTTCTGTACATCTTGGCTTTACATACCACTCCTCCACATCTCTGGCTTTACATACCACTTCTGTACATCTCTGGCTTTACATACCACTTCTGTACATCTCTGGCTTTACATACCACTTCTCCACATCTCTGGCTTTACATACCACTTCTCTGCATCTCTGGCTTTACATACCACTTCTCCACATCTCTGGCTTTACATACCACTTCTCCACATCTCTGGCTTTACATACCACTTCTCTGCATCTCTGGCTTTACATACCACTTCTGTACATCTCTGGCTTTACAATCCACTTCTGTACATCTCTGGCTTTACATACCACTTCTGTACATCTCTGACTTTACATACCACTTGTAATTCTGCTTTACATCACTTCTTACATCTTGGCTTTACATACCACTTCTGTACATCTCTGGCTTTACATACCACTTCTGTACATCTCTGGCTTTACATACCACTTCTCCACATCTCTGGCTTTACATACCACTTCTGTACATCTCTGGCTTTACATACACTCTACATCGTTCTACTCGTACATCTCTGGCTTTACATATCACTCAATCTGTTTCATCCACTTCTCATCTCTGGCTTTACATACCACTTCTGTACATCTCTGGCTTTACATACCACTTCTGTACATCTCGGCTTCACATACCACTTCTGTACATCTCTGGCTTTCACATACCACTTCTGTACATCTCT
>JAPXFY010000030.1:46949401-46951901 GCA_030674185.1 Monoplex corrugatus | reverse complement strand
CACCATGCTAGCACAATGTGTTTACTTTTTAGGGGTTGTATTATAATTATCATCATGCTAGCACACTGTGTTTAGTCATTAGGGCTTGTATTATAATTATCATCATGCTAGCACAATGTGTTTACTTTTTAGGGGTTGTATTATAATTATCATCATGCTAGCACACTGTGTTTAGTTGTTAGGGCTTGTATTATAATTATCACCATGCTAGCACAATGTGTTTAGTTGTTAGGGGTTGTATTATAATTATCATCATGCTAGCACAATGCATTTAGTCATTAGGGGTTGTATTATAATTATCATCATGCTAGCACAATGTATTTAGTTGTTAGGGGTTGTATTATAATTATCATCATGCTAGCACAGTGTGTTTAGTCATTAGGGATTGTATTATAATTATCATCATGCTAGCACAATGCATTTAGTCATTAGGGGTTGTATTATAATTATCATCATGCTAGCACAATGTGTTTAGTTGTTAGGGGTTGTATTATAATTATCATCATGCTAGTACAATGTGTTTAGTCATTAGGGGTTGTATTATAATTATCATCATGCTAGCACAATGTATTTAGTTGTTAGGGGTTGTATTATAATTATCATCATGCTAGCACAGTGTGTTTAGTCATTAGGGGTTGTATTATAATTATCATCATGCTAGCACAATGTGTTTAGTCATTAGGGGTTGTATTATAATTATCATCATGCTAGCACAGTGTGTTTAGTCATTAGGGATTGTATTATAATTATCATCATGCTAGCACAATGCATTTAGTCATTAGGGGTTGTATTATAATTATCATCATGCTAGCACAATGTGTTTAGTTGTTAGGTGTTGTATTATAATTATCATCATGCTAGCACAATGTGCTTAGTCATTAGGGGTTGTATTATAATTATCATCATGCTAGCACAATGTATTTAGTTGTTAGTGGTTGTATTATAATTATCATCATGCTAGCACAATCTGTTTAGTTGTTAGGGGTTGTATTATAATTATCATCATGCTAGCACAATGTGTTTAGTCATTAGGGGTTGTATTATAATTATCATCATGCTAGCACAATGTGTTTAGTCATTAGGGGTTGTATTATAATTATCATCATGCTAGCACAATGTGTTTAGTCATTAGGGGTTGTATTATAATTATCATCATGCTAGCACAATGTATTTAGTTGTTAGTGGTTGTATTATAATTATCATCATGCTAGCACAATGTATTTAGTTGTTAGTGGTTGTATTATAATTATCATCATGCTAGCACAATGTATTTAGTCATTAGGGGTTGTATTATAATTATCATCATGCTAGCACAATGTATTTAGTCATTAGGGGTTGTATTATAATTATCATCATGCTAGCACAATGTGTTTAGTCATTAGGGGTTGTATTATAATTATCATCATGCTAGCACAGTGTGTTTAGTCATTAGGGGTTGTATTATAATTATCATCATGCTAGCACAATGTATTTAGTCATTGGGGTTGTATTATAATTATCATCATGCTAGCACAATGTATTTAGTCATTAGGGTTGTATTATAATTATCATCATGCTAGCACAATGTATTTAGTCATTAGGGGTTGTATTATAATTATCATCATGCTAGCACAGTGTGTTTAGTCATTAGGGCTTGTATTATTGTTATCATCATATTAGCCCAATAGGTTTAGTATGTTATGCTGTATTATTATTCTTAATATGCCAGCTCAATGTGTTTAGCTGTTATGTTGTTTTGTTGTTCTTATCATGCTAGACATATATGTTTAGTTGTTGTGTTGTTTCATTATTCTTGTCATGCTAGCCAATGTGTTTAGTTAGGATTTGTATTACATGTATTATTTTTATCATTCTAGCACAATGTATTTAGTTGTTAGGGGTTGTATTGTTATCATTCTTATCATGCTAGCCAAATGTTTAGTTGTTGTGTTGTTAAAATATTCTTATCATGCTAGCCAATGTGTTTAGTTAGAATTTGTATTACATGTTTTATTTTTATCATGCTAGCCAAATGTGTTTAGTTGTTAGGGATTGTATTATTATTGTCATGATACTAGTCCAATGCTAGTTTCAATCCATCGACAAACACCACTTCCAAATCCATAGGCTCTCGAAACCTTGTGCATAAAACTCCAATCAAGAGAATCAAATGCTTTTTCGAAATCAATGCAGAGTAGCAAACCAGGCATCTTATTTACATTTGATTAATTTATCATCTACACTTTCTTTAATACCCCCCTGACCAGACCTATCACTACATCTATGAGGGTACAGATAACTTAAAATTTACACAAAAGATCTTTGTCAAGTGACCTTTGACACTTCAGTCTGCAGTTTCCCGCTCTTGAAGTAGATTTTGTTGGAAAGCTATTGCGAAGCTCTTGGACTTCTAAACACATCCCCCAAAGGTAAGAGTCGACTTAGACAATAAAAAGAAAACTAAATAACGTTTCAAAGTCACTCCTTAGAGAACTACCACACTAACTTTGACTCATTTTCT
>JAPXFY010000030.1:46906901-46944401 GCA_030674185.1 Monoplex corrugatus | reverse complement strand
GACTGGGGATAATCTTTATAGGGACTGGGGATAATCTGTATAGGGACTGGGGATAATTTTCATATAGACTGGGTTTGAGTATAACTTTTTATAGGCACTGATGATAATTTTCATAGGGACTTAACATAATAGTTATAGGGACTGAAATTAATTTTGTATAAGGACTGAGGATAATGTTAATAGAGATTTAAGATAATATTTATAGGACCCGGAGATAATGTTGTATAGGTACTGAGGATAATGTTTGTAGGGACTGAAGGTAATTTTTGTAGGGACTGAGGATATTTTTTGTATTGGGACAGGATAATTTTTATAGGGACTGAGGGTAACTTGATAGAAACGAGGATAATTTTATAGGGTCTGATGATAACATTTTATTGGGACTGAGAATGATTTTATAGGGACTGAGGATAACTTTTTATTGGGACTGAGAACGATTTTATAGGGACTGAGGATAATTTTTTATTGGGACTGAGGGTAACTTGATAGAAACGAGGATAATTTTATAGGGACTGAGGATAACTTTTGATAGGAACCAAGAATAATTGTATAGCGACGGAGGATAACTTTTTATTGGGACTGAAAATGATTTTACAGGGACTGATGATAACATTTTATTAGAACTGAGAATACTTTTCATAAGGATTGAGGAGGATAATTTTTATAGGGATTGATAATTGTTTTTAATGAGTATTTTTTTAAGCAGCTGAATATGATTTTCATAGGAACTGAGGATATTCTTTTAGGGATTGAGGATAACTTTGACAGGTACTGAAGATAATTTTTTTAGGACTGAAGATAATTTTCATAAGAATTGAGAATAATATTTATGGGGATGGGAATAATTTTTATGGGGTTGAGGATAATTTTTTTTGATCGGGAATGAAGATACTGTTTTTATAGGGGCTCAAGATACTTTGCATAGGGACTAAGGTATTTTTTTTATATTGGGACTGGGGCTAGATATTTCTATAGGGACTTAGGACAGATTTTTATAGGGACTGAGGATAATTTGTGTAGGAACTGAGGATAATCTTTATATGGACTGAGCATAATTTTCATAGGGACTGAGAATAATTTGTGTAGGAACTGAGGATAATCTTTATATGGACTGAGCATAATTTTCATAGGGACTGAGAATAATTTGTGTAGGAACTGAGGATAATCTTTATATGGACTGAGCATAATTTTCATTGGGACTGAGAATAATTTGTGTAGGAACTGAGGATAATCTTTATATGGACTGAGCATAATTTTCATAGGGACTGAGGATAATTTGTGTAGGAACTGAGCATAATCTTTATATGGACTGAGGATAATTTGTGTAGGAACTGAGGATAATCTTTATATGGATTGAACATAATTTTCATAGGGACTGAGGATAATTTATTATATGAACTGATGCTGTTTTATATGAAACTGAGGCTAATATTTTATAGAGACTAAGGCTTCATCACTAGTTTTCTTGTTATGAATTATACTGAAATTATACAAACATGCGAGTTGATCAATGTTTCAGACATTCAATAACCCTCCAGATATATACATGTACGTTTGCAGTGTCAGCATATTTCTAAGTTACACTGAAGTTGTATAAAATACACTTTATAAAATATACTTGCCTTAAAACAGGCTAACGAAGAAGTTATGTTTCAAACCGAGATGCAAATTCTGTCCTGTTTAAATCTGCACCTTAACATTATTTTTACAATGAAGTAACAAATGAATCCTACGTTAATTTAAAAATGAATCATCAAGTTCAGTATCACGCTCATCCTTGAATATTCATACCTCCCTTTATATGTCACCTCTCCTTATTTTAACGAGCGAATATAACTTGTTGTTTTCATTATTCAAAACTTCCTTGAAAACAATATGAAACTTTTGTGACAACATTGTTCCACATGAACCATATGTCATTGAATCTCAGAGTAAGGTAATTGAGTTCAGTGCGTGGATATATAGAGATGTGGTTTGTCTTTTCATAATTATCAGTACCTGGTAATTATGTCTGCATTTATGTATCAACATCTTTCAAGTATAATAAATAATTATCAACACCTGGTAATTATGTCTGTATTTATGTATCAACATCTTTCAAGTGTAATAAACAATTATCAACACCTGGTAATTATGTCTGTATTTATGTATCAACATCTTTCAAGTGTAATAAACAATTATCAGTACCTGGTAATTATGTCTGTATTTATGTATCAACATCTTTCAAGTGTAATAAACAATTATCAACACCTGATAATTATGTCTGTATTTATGTATCAACATCTTTCAAGTGTAATAAATAATTATCAACACCTGGTAATTATGTCTGTATTTATGTATCAACATCTTTCAAGTGTAATAAACAATTATCAACACCTGGTAATTATGTCTGTATTTATGTATCAACATCTTTCAAGTATAATAAATAATTATCAACACCTGGTAATTATGTCTGTATTTATGTATCAACATCTTTCAAGTGTAACATCTTTATTTTTTCATTCAATCTGTTTAGACAAAATTCAACTGGTTTATTTGTGGTTCACATCACGCAAAAAGAACTTAAATAGGTTGATGCTGCCTTTGATGTTTCCTCTTCTTTTGCTGATCCTCAAACTACTCTCTTTCATCCTTTCCACTATTAACCCTGTCCCCACCCTTGATGTCACTTTCTTTTTCATTCTCACTCTAGCTTTTCATTTGCCAAGCGTATGATAACCTCACCAACACAGAGAAGACAAAACAAGGTAAAAGTTAAGAAAGACTAATTCGCCCTATTTCCTTTTCAATACAGGTGTGTATGGAAGAACATAACGGTTAAACAAATATTCAGTGATGTTTACGGAGAGTTTTCCATCAATTACATGGATAAGTCAGAGACATGGTGTCAACGTCGGAAATGTGTTATTTGAAAAGGCATATCATAATGGACTTGATGATGATGATGATACAGTCACATGCGTATGCTTTGTCCTTTTTTTTTTGTCTTCTTTTCTCTCTTATCTTTCCCTGTGTGTGTGTGTGTCTCTCTGTCTCCATCTCTGTCTGTCTGTCTGTCAGTCTATCTGTCTGTCTCTCTCTCTCTCTTTTTTTTTGTTTTTTGTTTGGTCCATCTGTTTTTTTTTTTCTTTATTCTTCAATGTTTTTGCTTTCTATTCTTCTATCCCTTTTTCTTTTTCTTCGTCTTTCTCGTATTTATGGATGTGTTTGTTTTGAAACACACATGGTTTATTGAAGTGAAACGTCAGAAATATCTTTGTATTGCCATGCAGGCATGGGTTTCTTTGCACTTTCTGCCTTTGGAAGGAATCAGAAATAGCACGAAAGGAGAATACGAACGCGTTTTTAATACAACAGGACAAGACAGTATCTGGTGTGTGTTTGTTTGTAATGTTACTCTTGACAAAGGCCAGTTGGCTGCAACTTTGCGCCTGTCTTGTCTTGTTGTATTAAATACACGTTCTTATTCTTCTTTCGTGTTGTTTTCTGGTTCCTGTTTGCTTGAACGCGGGCAGTCAAACTTGTTTTAGATTTGGAAGGATTGCTTACACGATTTACCTTGCCTTCCAACGGAGACTGCACGATTTATGCTCACACTCTCTTAAGACAAGTGATGTTATTTCATATTATTCAGAGGAACGTGTGTGTGTGTGTGTGTGTGTGTGTGTGCGTGCGTGCGTGCGTGCGTGCGTGCGTGTGTGTGTGTGTGTGTGCGCGAGTGTGTGTGTGTGTGCGTGCGTGCGTGAGTGTATGTTTGCGTGCGTGCGTGCGTGCGTGTGTGCGTGCGTGCGTGCGTGCGTGCGTGTGTGTGTGTGTGTGTGTGTGTGTATGTGTGTGTATGTGTATGTGCGTGAATATGTTATCACTTTTATGACAGTCTACTAATGGCCTCAAACTTAAGTGAAAGTTATCACACACATTTCCTCACTCCGCTATTCGCAACACAAGTACACACAGACGGCCTATTTTCTTAATAAAGCAGACAGCTTTCGGTATTGTAACTATATAAAAGGGATCCATCATATCAAATCCCTCTATACAACACACCATGAAGCAGACAGGTGTCAGTATTGTAGCTGTATAAAAGGGATCCATCATATCAAATCCCTCTATACAACACACCATGAAGCAGACAGTTGTCAGTATTGTAGCTGTATTACAGGAATTCCTTAGGGCGGCAGAGGTATTGAGACACTATTTGATGTTCCAGTAGAATGGATCGGCAAATTAAAGGCAAACACCACAGGCCACTAGTAGGTATCGCATTTTGAAAAGTAATGGTCAGTCGCCATTGTCCAGTACTAAAACCTTTCGCAGCTGGGCACAGAAACGGAATAAGGCTGTAATGGGGGCAAGAGGAAATAAATAGACATTAGACTGGATGGATTTCTGGATGGATCAATACCCTAGACCGTGAAGTGACCACACCAAAGACCAGAAGCAAATATCAAGAAATAACGCCATTATTCTCCACGTTGGGGAGTTGGACAGATTCTAAGGGGTGACACTTAGCAGTAAAAGTCACCGTCCGAAACAGACTTTTGAAAATGGCATGTTAATTGGCCGAAGGTAACGTTAGATGTAACCACCACAATGTCAGGATTAAAATTCGAATCATTCAACCTTGAAGTCAGGCTTTAGAGACGCGGTCAGCTAATCACACATTCAAACTTGAAGTCAGGCTTTAGAGACGCGGTCAGCTAATCACAGGCGGTCCTATTGATGGTCAGGGAGGGAAAGCGTCCTGACCTGAATCCCCTTCTATAAAAGGAATAGTCAGTCAGCCCCTTCGCGCTCTTTTGGGGGAACCAGCTTCCAAGCTACCTCACAGGTATGTGACCCACGTTTTAATTTGTACTCTTGTTAGGTGTTAAGGTTAGGGTTAGAAGTTAGAGGCATGTTTTACTTTCCAGGAAACAGAAAGAATAGAGCTGGAAATGTTCAGTATGCTAGTAACATGTAAACTGGTGAAGATTCGTTGTGCATTTTAGGATTTAGGGCCATTGGGACTTAGGCCAGTAGAACGGTGAATTATGTCTTACGTTGAAGTTGATCAATTAAATAAATGTGTTGTATTTATCATTCCATGTGTGGACTACCTTTGATAATCCTTGTCTAGTGTGGTTAGTGCGTTTCCTCTCGTCACACTCTCCTCCCTTATTAAGTGCATAATTACCAAGTAGAGAAACAATTCTTCATAATCATCCTCAATTCCTTATACACATCGCAAATTCCTTCTTGCGATACGTGGTGGAGATGCAGTCTTTCCCCTTTACCTCATAAATCGCAGCCTTCGAGTATCCCCATTCTTAAAAGTTCTAGATAGAATTATAGTGAAAGTCGGAGAGTGTAAAAGTCAGACACAGACGAGAACTTAGATGTGTTGGTGTTTCGAACACAACCTTCAGCGTTGCCACACAGCACAAGTCAACAGACGTGGCTAGGCCTACTGCCTGATCAGAGTGAACGTAGATATAAATAGTGAAATAATACATAGATTGGCTTCTCAGTGGTTTCATTTTCTATGACAACTTCTGTAGAGAGTCCTTTGTCGTAGATTGGGTGACGTCTTTATATCTCGATATAATATCTAGGCAAGTTAACAGATGTTTCCTGGATCATATTTCATACGTAAAACGAAACAACCATGTCACAGACAGCCACAGGGCTGCTTGTCTGTCTCTGATACGATGTCTATGATTTCATCAGCGAACTAGCGTCCAGCGCGTGACAGTTGTCGCAAAGCTTGGGCCAGCTACGACAGCATTGTGGTCACGCCTAGTCTCTCCCTCCCTCCTTCAGTCCCACCCTCCCACCCTCTCAGATTCATTGATCATTTGTTGTCCATTGTGGTCATTCAACCGTGTGGTTTGTAAATACGGCTTTGCTTTTGACGACTCGGTCTTCGCACAGTGTCTTCCTATTTTGTTCATTGATTAAGCCGTTCTGCCCGGATACAGTGTTGAGACAAGTTACAGATGATTGTTGGGCAAGGATGTTCTATAATTGGCTATGATGGTACTAGTCTCATGCTTCTTCCATATCTGCACTTTTGATGATGAATTCTTGTTCTGAGTTGTTTTCTTTCAAATGATTGCTTGCCTTACATGTGTATCTAGTGACAAGTGACAAAGATAGTCACAGGCTTTGAGGGTTGCATATGTATTCATTCAGTCATAAGGGTTCAATGATGGATACAGATAGCATTTTTGTCCCTGGGTCACATAAGGCCACAACCTTCCACATTCCCAATCAGTTTATTCCTGAACCATTCACAGGCCGACCTTCTCAAGATATCGATCTATGGCTCAAAACGTTCGAGTCCTACGCCCTCCTCCATGGGTTGACAGATGATCAGAAAGCCCATCTCCTACCTTTTTTCCTTAAGGATCAAGCCCAAATCTGGTTCTACAGTTTAAGTTCAGAGCAGGTTTCTTCTTACCGCACTATTACTGATACTCTTTCAAAGAGATACAGGCCTCATGACTCCACAATATGGATTCGTGCCAAGCAGTTCCGGGGGAGAAAGCAACTCCCACATGAGTCAGTCGAAGAATATTTTGATTCTATGCGCTACCAGGGCCAAAACCTAGGTAAAGACTCAAAAGATATAATGGAAACAATTGTCAATGGTCTCCGGCCGTCAGTCTCTAAATTTGTTATGTCACACAATCCTCACACCTTTGAAGATTCGTTCGACCTCGCCCGTACGGCTGCTACCTTTACTGATAATGTTGATGACCAGGTAGAGATAGCTGTTGCAACCCTGGAGACTCAGCTAGATAAACTGCAAGATGAAATTACTAGTATGTCACTCGGACAAACACAGCCCCGGCGCCAACCGCAGTCACAAGACTGTCTTTCAGGTAAGCAAAGGTGGCACCGCCCACCTTCAAGAAAACAGAGCAAACATGGCTCGCTCTTTAGGCGGTGGCTGTTACGGACGAATAACCAACAGCACCAGTCAGGTTCCTATACTCCAGATCGTTACTTCGCTCGTCCACAGCGCCCATGTAAATCATGTGGGGGTGATCATCCCCGCCACACATGCAGGTTTCGTCATGCACGATGTCAGTACTGCCGTAAAGATGGGCACTTAGCGCGTCATTGTTTCCGTCGTGCTAAACAGGGGATTCCCCGTACTTCTACATCTCGTAAAACTAACAGGACAAGGAAAGGCAAGAGACCGAAGTCACAGAATTCCTCCTCCATCCCTCATATCCGTTCCTTTGCCAACGGCAGTAAGATCAGGCTGTTCCTTAAAAATCGGTCATATGTGGCTCTGATAGACACTGGTGCTGATGTGTCCTGTATTAGCAAACAACTAGCTGATGTCCTCGTTGATCAACGTGTTGTTTCTATGCAGGCGTGTTCTCTTCCTTTGATCAAAGGTGTTGGTGGTGTTCCTGTTAGAGTAACAGGCAAAATTGACCTTTCCTTTAAAGATTCAGGTTTACAGGTGTCACAGCCTTTCATTGTGATCGAACAACTAACATGTCCCCTCATATTAGGGATTGATTTTCTGACCTCTCATCAAGCTTCCTTGAACTTTGCTAATCACCAGCTGCAGCTGTATAATGGATTTACTTCCATTCCACTGCTCAAAGACAGGCCAGACAGCTCACCTGTACAGGTGCTCAAGACGACAGTTATTGCCCCCCACTCTGAAGTACTGCTACCTGTGCGAGTTGTGTCAAATAGCGTTCACACCACTGGTATTATTGAGCCCTCACACGCGCTATTGTCCGACAAGAAAGTGATTGCTGCAAGGACCTTGGTTACGCTTCAGAATAGCCAGACTATGTGCACCGTGCGTAATACCTTCTCCTCCCCAGTCAAACTTAGACCTCAGGATATTCTAGGGCATTTTGAAGACATTTCAGACGAACTAGGGGAACTGTCCGACCAATCAGCTCAGATCATGTCCGCCACCACCGACTCCAACTCCCATCAGCTTCCCCAGGCACAGGACATGCTTAATGAGTTAGGGGTTAACCTCGCAGATGCTGCTCTGACAGCTGAACAAAAGGAAAACTTGACCCTTTTTCTGGCGCAAAACAGAGACATATTCGCTGCCGACATGTCAGAATTAGGGGAAACACATCTTATGTCCCATACCATAGATACAGGGGATGCTGCACCCATTAAACAGAGACCCTATAGGACAGCCCCTGCCCTCAATGCTGAGATAGAGAGACAGGTAAATGAAATGCTTGACCATGGTGTTATCAGGCCATCCACTTCACCATGGTCCTCCCCAGTAGTATTGGTGAGAAAGAAGGACGGTACCTACCGTTTTGCGGTAGACTACCGTAAACTGAACAAGGTCACAAAGCCAATTCATTTCCCACTGCCCAGACTGGAGGACGCTCTTGACATCATGGGCCAGTCCACAATATTTTCCACTCTAGACTTGTTCTCTGGATTTTGGCAGATTCCTCTTGATAAACAGTCACAAGAGAAGTCGACCTTTACCACACACTTTGGGTCATTTGCTTGGAACAGAATGGCCTTTGGATTACAAGGTGCCCCAGGATCTTTTCAGTCATTAATGAACACAGTCCTTGCAGGACTCACCTTCAAAACCTGTCTGGTATTCATTGATGACATCCTTTGTTTGTCAACGAACTTTGAGGAACACCTGTCTCATCTATCATGTATCTTTGATAGGATCAGGAAAGCAGGCCTCAAACTGAAGCCTAGCAAATGTCATTTCGCAGCAACAAAGTCAACTATCTAGGCCACATTGTCTCAAAAGAGGGCGTTTCAGTGGATCCAACCAAAGTGGAACTAGTTAAGAATTTTCCCACTCCCCAGTCGCAGCATGACGTTCGTTCATTTTTGGGTTTAGCGAATTACTACAGACGCTTTGTCAAGAACTTCTCAGCTATAGCTTCCCCACTCAATGCACTTTTGAAAAATGATTCAAAATTTGAATGGAATGACAAAGCAGAACAAGCTTTTCAGACTCTGAAAACTGCCCTCACTACTACTCCAATTCTGGCCTACCCGGATTTCTCTCGTCAGTTCATTCTGTACACTGACGCAAGCAAACAAGCCATTGGCTATGTGCTCGGCCAGAGAGATGAACATGGCAGAGAACGAGTCATTGCTTATGGTGGTCGTGCACTGCGAGGCGCAGAACTCCGTTACGGAATTACGGAAAAAGAGACTCTGGCTCTCGTAGATGGTATTCGCCACTTCAAGGTGTATCTCTGCCATGCCAAATTTCTTGTGTACACTGACCATTCTGCCACAAAATTCTTGCAGAATGTTAAAGATCCCACGGGTCGTTTGGGACGTTGGGCTCTTTTTCTACAGGGATATGACTATGACATTGTGCACAAACCAGGCAGGGTGCACAATAACGCTGATGCACTCAGTCGTATGCCTCACGCTGTCAGTGACAGGCCACCGCCTGACTATGACCCACCCACACCGATCTTGAAGGGCGAGTCAGCGACACAGGTGACTTCACCGGCGGGTCAGTCTCTCCCTACCACCACCCCTGGTCAGGGAACCAGTCGTAAGCACACTGACTCATTCACCTACCACCGTTGACCCCACCTCACCTCTCCCCGCCACCACGCCTGGATGGAGCAATACGGTGAGTGAGAGAGAGATGGTTGTCTGTCAGGTAGATAAGGTCGATGATACAGACTTACGACAAATGCAGTTGGCTGACCCCCAGTGTCGTCCTTTTATTGACTACTTGGAAAACGGTCAGCTTTCCCAGGATGATAAGATTGCTCGTCGTCTCATCCTGGAGAGTCAAGACTACCTGATGTCTAACGGCATTTTGTACCATCTGTATTATCCTCGTGGTCACGGTCATAGAACTGAACGAATAGTCAGACAGTTAGTGGTTCCTTTTGAACTGAGAAACGATATCCTGCTGTCGTTTCATGATTCTATGTTGGGCGGTCACTTTGCCACTGAACGTACCTACCAGTCAGTCAGGCTGAGGTATTTCTGGATCGGTATGTACTCTGACATCTTGGAGTATGTCAAGTCGTGTGAGGCTTGTCAAAAAGCAAAACGGGTTATCCATCCTCAAAACCCGGAACTACGACCCTTGCCTGTAGCCCCAAACAAGCTGTTTTCCAGGTGGCATTGTGACATCTTGGGTCCACTTTCACCAAGCACAGAAGGCTACAAGTACATTCTGTTGTTTGTTTGTTCATTCAGTAAGTGGGTGGAACTGATTCCATTGAAGGATGCAACAGCCTCTACCATTGCCTGGCATTTGTACGAGACCATCATCTGTCGTTATGGTGCTCCTGACCACTTACTGTCAGACAGGGGACAAAACTTTTTGTCCAAAGTGGTCACTGAGGTGTGCAAAATCTTTCAAATCACTCGTTTGCATACCAGCAGCTACCACCCCCAAACAAATGCCACATGTGAGCGAACAAATTCCACTATCGCTCAGTCTATCAGGGCACACTGTGCTAACAACCCACATAACTGGCCTTCTCTGCTGCCTGGTATTGCTGCTGCACTTCGCACAGTGCCATCCACCGAGTCTACTCTCTTCTCGCCATTCTTCATTCTCTACAAGCAAGAGTGTCGTCTTCCCATTGACACAGCGTTACGCTCTGATGATCTTCCTGCATCTGCCCAACCCTGTATGGAAGACATCATTCAGAATGCAGAGCTTTCTAAAACGCTGGTCAGCGAAAACATTCAGAGAGCCCAGCAGCGCTACAAAACTCGGTATGATGGGAAAGCCCGCCCCCCTCACTATAAAGAAGGTCAACGTGTCCTGGTGCAGTGCTCACACAGGATTCCAGGAATCTCGGAAAAACTGCAGCAAAAATATGACGGACCATATTACATTACCAAAATCCTGCCTAACAATGTGTATGTGCTCCGTCACTGCCAGAACAACAAGCTGCTCAAATCGCCCATCAATGCGATGCGCTTGCGACCCTATCATTCCCCTGAAGACAGACCCACTAACCCACTGCATGAGCCAGGGCAGACAGGGGACACGGACAACACTGGGTCCACTCAGCTGGGACAGACTGCTGGTACAGAGCCTACCACTGTTTCACAGCCTGGGCCAGACCATCTCAGTCACACAGAACCTGCTGCCGCTAGCCCTTCCACTTCTGTGGAACAACGTGAGAATCAGTCAGATAAGGATATGTACTTTGTAGAAAGGATCCTCGCTAGCAAGGTCATTAACAAAGTCCGCCACTACAGAATCAAGTGGCAGGGTTACAAAGCCACAACGTGGGAGCCAGAGTCACATATACCGGCGGAACTCGTTCGCGATTTTCACGTCAATAATACTATCAAAGGCCGAAGACGCCAACGATAGTCTACCTGGTCAATGACGCCACACTATTTTTAGGTGTACTATTTGTTGTGTCTTCACTCGTATTTCTCTTTAGATTCTACTGCTTACTCATCACATATCATGTAAAGCAATTACAAAAAGTTTCGATCTGCTTGGTATGGCCCCTTGACTGTTTATTACGAATACCACGTGCGCTTTGTACATACTGATTCCATTTTGGGGGACTTCCGATCGACCCGTGTACCTTATCGCTGCTGAGTGACGTTCGTTTGGATTATTTTCACGTCTCACTGAGCTACACTGATGGTCAGTCATAGCACTCCTACTCCTTGGTTGGAATGGTCGACAGCTGTATTGGGCATGGTAGAGAGAAAATATCCCCATGTAGTCTGTGTAGTTTACAGTGGAATCCACTTCTGTGGACGGTACACTTGGACTATTGGTAACAGGTGCACATGTTGCCAGGGGAATCATTTTTTTTCTTCTCATCTCCTACGGCATGGGTATATTAATCATAAATCCACGAGGTCAACACAGAGGCTTAACTATGGTAGTCCCCCTATCTATTTGCAGCTCAATTATCACGTTATAGTTTTCCCTGTTGATCGTGTTGTCCACTTACGTTCATAACTGATATGTGTTACAATGGCTATGTTGTTTTCTTGTCTCAGTAGTTATTCATTGATAATTAATTGCACATAGTTCATATTTTCTATGGTTTGTATGCAATAATATTATGTCTCAATGCCACATACTGCGTACTCTTCATACAACTTTTGGCTTCATGTTATTTTGCACACGTCTTGGGGTCACGCGTTGTCGGCCTCATATTACTTCTTGTACTCTTGTACCACAGGATGTGTGTTGCGTGTCGCACACGACAGGGTGAGGTGATGACTACCTCAGTATTGTCTGTTAAAACTGTTTTCTTGGTATACTACTCTTCACATTATACCACGTTGAAGGACCTAACAGAGTACGCACCTGTATGTGTTCGTCCTTCCGGACTTATCAATTCACGTTGTGTGACACACACGTCAGAGACTTGTAAATATGTTATGTTTATTGGATGTAATAAGGCCTATTCAATACATAGACAATGCATTTTATGTCGGCAGACATTTCCTCCTCTTGAGACTAATATTATTGAATGTACTCGATGATGTCTGTTATACTTTTGCTTCTATCGTCTGTGGCTAACAGTCTTTTCACAGCTATCAAGATAGCTCTAAATGTTTGGATTGTTAACGAGCATTGCATTTTCAAGATGACTCAATGTTTCTTTATATTGCGTATATTTTTGGTACTAACGTGTTGGTTTGTTGCAGGCAAATATTCTTCACAATACAGGAACCATCATGATTCAACTTTATATTCGGTTGTATGATGGCTTACGATTATTTCACAGATCCTGTCGTTCTTGCCGGCTTTAAATCAGGACCGTCAATTGTTCGTGATATATATTCCGACATACTTAACCAACCGTTACACAGCATGTTCACAGTTTCCACACTCTTCTGAACATTATCGCAATGGAAATCCGTTGCAAGGGTCAGTACCGTGCGACCCCCATCTTTTCCCCTTGCGTTCGTCTTCACTCATCACGGTATACAGTCGGTACTATAGCCACACGTTCTTGATGATTGCTCGCGCTCTGGAGCTCATTTGTTGTATGCAATCCCTGCGCTACTTTAGCATTCCTGTGCGTCATTTCATTCCTATGTTCCTTACGCGTTCATCTGCTCACGTGCATACACTGCGTTCATTTTTCAAACTGCCTTCATAAAACATTAATCTGTTTATTTTATATCTGCGTTCATTACTTGTTCACCACATTATTCTTCTCTTCATTTATTTTCATGCAACCCCGGGGTATCATTGTATATCATCGTGTATCATTCCGTATCCTTGTATATCATCGTGCATCATTCCGTATCATTGTATATCATCGTGTATCATTCCGTATCCTTGTATATCATCGTGTATCATTCCGTATCCTTGTATATCATTGTGTATCGTATATTGTCCTTTCATCCTCTGGTATCATTTCACAGCATACGTTATCATCTTGTGTCATTTTATATCATTTCCTATCATCTGGTATCATCTTGTATCCTGTTGTATCATTTGATAATATCTCTATGTGGCATCATACCATACCATTTACCTCATCGAGTTCATACATGTCTGGTGTCACATCACATCATGCAGTCCCTGTTTTCTGCTGTTTCCTTATTTCCTTGATTTCATGCTCGTTGTTATCGTCATCTACCTGTTGACATCTTGGAAGTTAACATACGCACTTCCTAGTCAATACATGTCTTGTGTCAATCTTTGAATAAAATCTTCGTGTCTATTGTATACTGGTCAAATGTTTCACGTAATCATACTAACCATACTAACAACACTATTGTAAGCCAGTTGGTCATGAGACAAATATGTTTCTTTTTGTTCTCACCTATCAGCTGATGAAATGATCGTCATACGTGTGAAACAAGAAACGTTCGTCTTGGTATGATGAAATCTTACTTGAGCTCTGTTACAAGTTTGCAAGACTTCTGCTGAGATCCCTCTCCGGTACCAAGGAGATATGCCACTTTGTGTGATTTCATGTACTTTTTCAGCTTGCTTCGAACATGTTTGTATTCAAGTGCTACAGGTTACTGTCTGTACGTACTATGAGGCGAACTTGTGGAATCGCTAATCCACTTCTGTAACGAACATTCGGTCAGCTTTGGACTCAGTGTGCTACAAATATAGTGTTGTCTTCAACTTTGCTTACTTCTGGGACTGTGAGAATGTGCGTTAGTGCTTTTGATGATATTTCAAGTGGCGTTCCTCTTTGATGAATCCATTTTACTTCCTGACAGTGATGTTAAACTGTCCTTATGGCTTCCGTATACGGTGCAGCTTAACATTGCATGTCTTGCAATCTTGTGAGGATATCAAGTATCGTTCTGTCAATGATGTGTTAATTCATGTGGTTCTACTTCTTATATGATTGTTGTAGTTTTTACAAGTGTGATGATGATGTTTTCAAGCATTGGTTGTTTACATGTACGAAGTGTGTTTTTCAGCAGACTTTTCCTAATACCCATTATGTTTGTTTATTGCTAGTGTATTATTCAAGTGCTTATGTCCTTGCCTTTTTATGCCTTACATGTCTTTATTCTATGATGTAGTGTGAACTTGTATGGTATTACAGACACCTTCATTCTTATTCCAATTATGTTTCTATTTGGCCTACGTTGCATTGCCTAATTAAGCTTGACATGGATGCCATTTGACTTATATACAGTATATACCTTTCTTATTCTTGACATGGATGACAAGCGATTGCTCTATTTCAATGCTGTATGTTCCAATCCCTTACCCTCCAAGTCAAAGACTCATGAATCCGAACATGTTGTGCAAGAAGTTACTGTCTTCATCATCGGGATGATTCTACGCTACTAACTGTTCTTCATCCCAGTGCCTGCAGCAGCTCGTCTCCGCTCCAGTCATCTCAGATAAGCTTCGCTCCTGCGTCATCCCCTCCCCTGACTCAGATGTTTTATGGACTCCTTTCACACACCATCATATATACTGTGGTATTCATCTATTTAGCCACAGATTGCATACGAGACATCATGAACGCACATGCCCATTAACATTGCTGTTCAAGAGGTGAAACAGACAATACATGTTGACATAAATTCTGCAGTGAACTGTGCCACATACAACACCACCTTTATCTCCATGGTCATCATGTAGTGTGCAGTTCTTCTTTGACTTCAGTCTTCCTACTTGGTGACACGCCACATTATCTCCATCTTCAGTGCTTTCTTTGGCGTTCTCCTGCATACGTCACATGGACATGAACTCAGCCTGAATGGTGTTCTCGTAGTGCAAACACAACATACCTGCATGTGTGGAAGTCTGACAGTTTTCAGGAGTATGCTGACAGAACTCTGTCTACCACAGGTGACGCACGCGATCTTCTTGGAGCTGGCCCATCGATCCCAACCTCTACGGTATCTTCTTCAGAATGCACACAAATGTTCAGATTCATTCCATTTCATATAATTGACTGATAAAATTCCCTATCCCCAAGCCTTCCTATCGCCTGTCAATCATGTACGAGAGTCTTGTCTACTGAATCATGTTATATTTTTTTATGTTCGTTACCCCCCCTATTCTATTAAAAAAAATTAGGACATTTTTTATGGGGGAGGGGACATATTATTACAGGAATTCCTTAGGGCGGCAGAGGTATTGAGACACTATTTGATGTTCCAGTAGAATGGATCGGCAAATTAAAGGCAAACACCACAGGCCACTAGTAGGTATCGCATTTTGAAAAGTAATGGTCAGTCGCCATTGTCCAGTACTAAAACCTTTCGCAGCTGGGCACAGAAACGGAATAAGGCTGTAATGGGGGCAAGAGGAAATAAATAGACATTAGACTGGATGGATTTCTGGATGGATCAATACCCTAGACCGTGAAGTGACCACACCAAAGACCAGAAGCAAATATCAAGAAATAACGCCATTATTCTCCACGTTGGGGAGTTGGACAGATTCTAAGGGGTGACACTTAGCAGTAAAAGTCACCGTCCGAAACAGACTTTTGAAAATGGCATGTTAATTGGCCGAAGGTAACGTTAGATGTAACCACCACAATGTCAGGATTAAAATTCGAATCATTCAACCTTGAAGTCAGGCTTTAGAGACGCGGTCAGCTAATCACACATTCAAACTTGAAGTCAGGCTTTAGAGACGCGGTCAGCTAATCACAGGCGGTCCTATTGATGGTCAGGGAGGGAAAGCGTCCTGACCTGAATCCCCTTCTATAAAAGGAATAGTCAGTCAGCCCCTGCGCGCTCTTTTGGGGGAACCAGCTTCCAAGCTACCTCACAGGTATGTGACCCACGTTTTAATTTGTACTCTTGTTAGGTGTTAAGGTTAGGGTTAGAAGTTAGAGGCATGTTTTACTTTCCAGGAAACAGAAAGAATAGAGCTGGAAATGTTCAGTATGCTAGTAACATGTAAGCTGGTGAAGATTCGTTGTGCATTTTAGGATTTAGGGCCATTGGGACTTAGGCCAGTAGAACGGTGAATTATGTCTTACGTTGAAGTTGATCAATTAAATAAATGTGTTGTATTTATCATTCCATGTGTGGACTACCTTTGATAATCCTTGTCTAGTGTGGTTAGTGCGTTTCCTCTCGTCACACTCTCCTCCCTTATTAAGTGCATAATTACCAAGTAGAGAAACAATTCTTCATAATCATCCTCAATTCCTTATACACATCGCAAATTCCTTCTTGCGATAGCTGTATAAAAGGGATCCATATATCAAATCCCTCTATACAACACACCATGAAGCAGACAGGTGTCAGTATTGTAGCGGTATAAAAGGGATCCATCATATCAAATCCCTCTATACAACACACGATAAAGCAGACAGGTGTCAGTATTGTAACTATATAAAAGGGATCCATATATCAAATCCCTCTATACAACACACCATGAAGCAGACAGGTGTCAGTATTGTAGCGGTATAAAAGGGATCCATCATATCAAATCCCTCTATACAACACACGATAAAGCAGACAGGTGTCAGTATTGTAACTATATAAAAGGGATCCATCATATCAAATCCCTCTATACAACACACCATGAAGCAGACAGGTGTCAGTATTGTAGCTGTATAAAAGGGATCCATTATATCAAATCCCTCTATACAACACACCATGAAGCAGACAGGTGTCAGTATTGTAGCTGTATAAAAGGGATCCATCATATCAAATCCCTCTATACAACACACCATGAAGCAGACAGCTTTCAGTGTCCCTCCATTCTAACTGAATAAAACGGACCCATAATCCTAACACGTCTTTCAGATTTGGACAAATCCACAGGGATCGATATAGAATTGTGGTGAGAATCCCCCATTGTGAAACTGCAGCAACAGCTGCTGTTTTTGTTAACGATATCTTTAAAATCCAGGAAACATTTTCTTCTCTGGTCCTTTTGATAAAGAGAATTATTCATGTTTCCAGAGAGAGAGAGAGAGAGAGAGAGAGAGAGAGAGAGAGAGAGAGAGAGAGAGAGAGAGAGAGAGAGAGAGAGAGAGAGATGCTTGGCGGGGCTCAATTGACAAAAATCTGAAAGAAGCGGGAGGTATAATTGCAAGACAAAATAATTATCCAAACAAGCATTCTAAACATACTTGCAGTGCTGTACTTGTTGTAGTGTGAACATGCATGATGTATGGAAGTCATATGTGCTAAAATAATTGTGACCTTTCACCACCAAATCTGTCTTAACTCGCAGTCAGTTGAACAGCACTAGCAGCTGAAAAGATGACTGAGGGTCTATCTGGGATGTTTTGACTTTTTCTCAAAATTGATTTCTGTGGACTATAATCTATCCCCCAGAGAAATTTTTTCTTCAAAAAATATTATTTATCAATTCAAAATGGTATTTTAATGCACTGATCGCAGCAGAAAGAACGCAGTTTTCTACCAAAAGTACCTATTTTGTCTCTTATTATGAACCGTAAACTGTACAGCACCCACACATGTAATATACTGACAGAAAGCTCTTAGGTGCACCTTTCAGATAATGACAGCTAAAATTAGAAACAAACCGGGTCAAAGCCACCAAACAAAGAAAGTTAAGGAAAATGCGTAGGACTAGGAGAGTACATAAAAACTGAAGAGGCTATTTTCTCAAAATGGCCGTCATATAACTTAATGACTTTAAACATACATAACTTCTACACTTTTTTAAGTACAAGCTTCGTTCAAGTACCAAAATAATCAGCAGAATGTACACTTTCCAGTGATATGTAATTGTATATGATATGCTCTCTATAATTTTCCATTGCTTTTATTCTTGCTTTTATTGCTTTTATTCTTTCTCCCCATTTATAGCCATGCGTGTTTGTGTGTGTGTGTGTGTGTGTGTGTGTGTGTTTGTGTGTGTGTGTGTGTGTGTGTGTGTGTGTGTGTGTGTGTGTGTGTGTGTGTGTGTGTGCGTGCGTGTGCGTGCGTGCGTACGTGCGTGCGTGCGTGTGTGTCTGTTTCAGCGCTTAGATTTGATTTTATCAAGATTTTGCGCTATATAAAATATTGTAATTACATGTATATCTCAAAATACCCCAAATGCTAGTGAAGACTGATTTCGTGCTGGCAGGTCACAATTATTAAGCAACACATGGACAGCTCCCCTTTGCTTGAAGAAATGACTGTCGATTGGCATGAAGAACTTGGGAGGTGAGTGTCCTGAGAGTGGCGAGGCATCGGTGCTCCTGGTCCCATCCTCACCCTCGTGGTGTTTCTTGTTAACTGTTTTGTGGCTGTAGAAAGTTATTATTCCAAACAGCTCTGCCAATTGTACTAAATGTGTTCTTAGTACATTAGCAAGATTTACTAACAGCACATTTAATGCTATTAACACAGCTTCTCCCAATCAACGACTCCTACCTTTCAGTTTCTCACATTTAGCCTTCACTCATTGAAAAGCTCTCTGTCTCCGTCAGTCTCTGTCTCTGTGTCTGTCTGCCTCTGTCTTTCTTTCTGTCTGTCTCTGTGAATCCTTTTGAATGAATTAAATGAAAACATAAACATATTTTGTTTGTTTTTTTGTGGACAAATGAATTGATACAAACTGTTTAGTGAAGCACTTGCTGCAATCTGCAGTATCTTGGGGACAAGCGAACAGATCAGATGTTGCAGATCATGGGTAGAACACTCAAAGTAGTATGAATGTGTCAGTGTTGACTGTAAACACTTGAAATAGACTGAAATTGGTCATGGTGAAATGGAGAGAAATCAACAAAAGAAATATGAATTATGTAAATTATATTATTAGTTTGAACTCACTCATACTGCATCTCCTTTGGTTCATGCCATCATGATAAATTAGGGTATCTTGATCTATTACCAGAAGAAAAGAAATGAAATGTGGGTTGGCCCCTGTTCCAGTCTGCCTGTTACAGGCATCACAGGGATCAGAGACTTCCTCTGACAGAAATGCAGTGAGAGAGAGAGAGTGAAAGGGAGAGAGTCAGAGACAAAGAGAGAGAGAGAGAGGTGGTTGGGTGGGGGTGAGGGAGATACTGAGAAACAGAGTAAGAGAAAGAGTCCAAATGAGTGTGTTTCATAAGAAAGAGAGAGAGAGAAAGAGAAAGAGAGAGAGAGGGGGGGGGGGGGCATTGCTGCTGTTTGTTCCCAATACGTATTCCATATTATTCTTAGATCCTTTCCATCAACATTGAGCCTTTCTAGTTGGTTGATCAATTCTTCATGTCTTACCCAATCAAAAGTCTAGGTATAATCAACAAAGCATAAATATAAGTCCTTGTTCAACTCAACTGACCTTTCTATGAAAGTTCTTAGGATGTCTGTTTATGTGGCATTAATAGTTTCTTTCCCTTGACAAATCCACGTTGTTCTTCTGCTATTTCTCTTTTGATTCTGTTCCTTGTCCTCATCATGATTATTCTTAATAGAATCTTTGTTACATGACTCACCAAGCTGATTGTACAATGGAGTTTGCAACCCCTGCTTTCTTTGGAACAGCAATGAAAATCGATTTTGACATATCTTTTGGGGGTTTTTCCAGTGTCATAAATTTCATTTAGGAGAACTAATATTTTTTCAATACCAAATTCATCTAGAGCTTCAATCATTTCTGTAGTAATAGTCTGGTCCTGGGACTTTTCCGGGTTTCATCTTTTTCAATTCTGCTCTAACTTCCTCAGTGTCACCAGCGTCCTCCACATCACAGAATTTGTTTTGAACCTGTGTGCTAGATTTGTCACGGTCGATTCGTCTGTCTTTAAGAGTTCAAGATTTAATTTGATGTTGCTTTTGGTTTTTCTTCTTTTTAGTTTCAGCCTAAATCTTCCCATTACAGGATTGTGGTCACTGTTGCAGTCTTTGCCTGGTATTTGTTTTGCTTTTTGTAAGGATTTTCCAAATCTGTTATGCATGAGGATGTAATCAATTTGATTACTTGTGCTGTGTCGTGGGTTCATCCATGTCGATTTTCTATTGTTAGGTTGCTCAAACCAAGTGTTTCCTATCATGAATTCATTTATTTATGCCCACTCAACAAGTTTCTCTCCCCTTTCATTTTGTGTGCCATGGCCATGAGATCATACTATGTCACCCACTCTCTCCTGTCCCACATTAGCATTAAAATCTCCCTTTATTATGTAATGTCCTGTGATTTATACTAAGCCTTGGTTGTCTAATTCTTCATAGAAGTTGTCAATTTCTTCTTCAATACTTGCAGATGTTGCTGCATATAGTTGGATAATATTGATATCAAATGGCTTGCCATCCAGTTGAACTGATACAACTGGGTCTGATATAGCCCAGTATCCTTTGATAGATTTTGACTTGTCATCGTCCATTATGATGCCTACTCCTCTTTCATGTGTGCCACCACCATAATATATAATTTTATGTTTGCCTGAAGTTATCATGTCTGCCCTCTTTCATCTCACCTCCCCCAGTCCTATGTTAAGCGTTTCCATCTCCATCTTGACATTTTTAAATTTTCCTTTTTAAACCTTTCCATCTCCATTTTGACATTTTTAAATTTTCCTTTTTCCAGTAACGTTCTTATGTTTTTTTGTAGCAATTTTCATGTTGAATCTGTTGGCAGTGGCTTGATTACTACCGGGTGTCACCTGTGCAGCTCCCTAACAGAGGAGGTGCTTCACGGGAGCCCCTATTCATGTCGTTTACTTCCATCTTCTTTTCGCTGGCCATGTTTTTATATGATAGTGGTTTCCCATTGCCTTCCATCAAATTTTGTACGGACTCTTCAGTAGTCTTTGTCATTCCCATGACTACCCACAAGGCAGTGGAAGTGATTTTTGTCAGGGTTTCCTCCCTTAGGCTTTATCTCTCCTAAGATGACCACAAGGCAGTGGTGTTTTTCTGTTAGGGTCAGGGAGTACCCCTAGCCTTGGTCTGTCCTGAGACACCCTCAAAGCAGTGGTGCTATTTACCCATAGTTGGGCGTCTGGTTCGTGGGCAACAGGGCATGAATTTAGCCTGAGTCCAATATAAGACTTGGCATCTTATGAGTCTAATTATTGTAATTGTTATTATGATACCTACATGTATACCCATACCTATGACATGCTTTTACAGTAATTTTGATACACAGACATACACCCTACTCACACAGTGATTTTTATAAATGGATATACTCATACCCACACATTGATTTTTATACTCAGACATACCCATACCCACACATTGATTTTAAATACACAGACATACCCATACTCAAACATTGATTTTTATACTCAGACATACCCATACCCACACATTGATTTTTGTACTCAGACATACCCATACTCACACATTGATTTTTGTACTCAGACATACCCATACCCACACATTGATTTTTGTACTCAGACATACCCATACCCACACATTGATTTTTATACTCAGACATACCCATACCCACACATTGATTTTCATACACAGATATACCCATACCCACACATTGATTTTCATACACAGACATATCCATACCCACACATTGATTTTTATACACAGACATACCCATACCCACACATTGATTTTTATACTCAGACATACCCATACTCACACATTGATTTTTATACACAGACATACCCATACTCACATTGATTTTTATACACAGACATACCCATACCCACACATTGATTTTTATACACAGACATACCCATACTCACATTGATTTTTATACACAGACATACCCATACCCACACATTGATTTTTGTACTCAGACATACCCATACTCACAGTGATTTTTAAACTCAGACATACCCATACTCACACAGTGATTTTTATACACAGACATACCCATACTCACACAGTGATTTTTATACACAGACATACCCATACTCACACAGTGATTTTTATACACAGACATACCCATACTCACATTGATTTTTATACACACACATACCCATACCCACACAGTGATTTTTATGCACAGACATACCCATACCCACACATTGATTTTTATACACAGACATACCCATACCCACACATTGATTTTTATACACAGACATACCCATACCCACACAGTGATTTTTATACACAGACATACCCATACTCACATTGATTTTTATACACAGACATACCCATACCCACACATTGATTTTTATACACAGACATACCCATACCCACACATTGATTTTTATACACAGACATACCCATACTCACATTGATTTTTATACACAGACATACCCATACCCACACATTGATTTTAATACACAGACATACCCATACCCACACATTGATTTTTATACTCAGACATACCCATACTCACACAGTGATTTTTGTACACAGACATACCCATACCCACACATTGATTTTTATACACAGACATACCCATACCCACACATTGATTTTTATACACAGACATACCCATACCCACACATTGATTTTTATACACAGACATACCCATACTCACATTGATTTTTATACTCAGACATAACCATACTCACAGTGATTTTTATACACAGACATACCCATACCCACACAGTGATTTTTATACACAGACATACCCATACCCACACATTGATTTTTGTACTCAGACATACCCATACTCACAGTGATTTTTATACTCAGACATACCCATACTCACACAGTGATTTTTATACACAGTAATACCCATACCCACACATTGATTTTTATACTCAGACATACCCATACTGACACATTGATTTTTATACACAGACATACCCATACTCACACAGTGATTTTTATACACAGACATACCCATACCCACACATTGATTTTTATACACAGACATACCCATACTCACACAGTGATTTTTATACACAGACATACCCATACTCACACAGTGATTTTTATACACAGACATACCCATACTCACACAGTGATTTTTATACACAAACATACCCATACTCACACAGTGATTTTTATACACAGACATACCCATACTCACACATTGATTTTTATACACAGACATACCCATACTCACACAATGATTTTAATACACAGACATACCCATACTCACACATTGATTTTTATACACAGACATACCCATACTCACACAGTGATTTTTATACACAGACATACCCATACTCACAGTGATTTTAATACACAGACATACCCATACCCACACAGTGATTTTTATACACAGACATACCCATACTCACACAGTGATTTTTATACACAGACATACCCATACCCACACAGTGATTTTTATACACAGACATACCCATACTCACACAGTGATTGTTATACTCAGACATACCCATACCTACACATTGATTTTTATACACAGACATACCCATACTCACACAGTGATTTTTATACACAGACATACCCATACTCACACATTGATTTTTATACACAGACATACCCATACTCACAGTGATTTTTATACACAGACATACCCATACCCACACATTGATTTTTATACACAGACATACCCATACCCACACATTGATTTTTGTACCAGACATAACCATACCACACAGTGATTTTTGTACTCAGACATACCCATAGCCACACCATTGATTTTTTACTCAGACATACCCATACTCACACAGTGATTTTTTACTCAGACATACCCATACTCACACAGTGATTTTTATACACAGACATACCCATACTCACATTGATTTTTATACTCAGACATACCCATACCACACAGTGATTTTTGTACACAGACATACCCATACTCACACAGTGATTTTTATACACAGACATACCCATACCCACACATTGATTTTTATACTCAGACATACCCATACTCACAGTGATTTTTACTCAGACATACCCATACTCACAGTGATTTTTTTACTCAGACATACCCATACTCACTGTGATTTTTATACTCAGACATACCCATACTCACAGTGATTTTTATACTCAGACATACCCATACTCACAGTGATTTTTGTACTCAGACATACCCATACCCACACATTGATTTTTATACTCAGACATACCCATACTCACATTGATTTTTATACTCAGACATACCCATACCACACATTTATTTTATACTCAGACATACCCATACCCACACATTGATTTTTGTACCAGACATACCCATACTCACATTGATTTTTATACTCAGACAACCCATACTCACACATATTTTTTATACTCAGACATACCCATACCCACACATTGATTTTTGTACACAGTAATACCCATACTCACACAGTGATTTTTTACTCAGACATACCCATACTCACTGTGATTTTTATACTCAAGAATACCCATTCTAACAGTGATTTTTGTACTCAAACATACCCATACTCACAGTATATTTTTTACTCAGACATACCATATCACACAGTGATTTTTATACTCAGACATACCCATACTCACATGTGATTTTTATACTCAGACATACCCATACCCCACAGTGATTTTTATACTCAGACATACCCATACTAACAGTGATTTTTGTACTCAGACATACCCATACTCACACAGTTATTTTTATACACAGACATACCCATACCCACACATTGATTTTTATACACAGACATACCCATAGCCACACAGTGATTTTTATAATACAGACATACCTATAGCCACACATTGATTTTTATACACAGACATACCCATACCCACACAGTGATTTTTATACACAGACATACCCATAGCCACACATTCATTTTTATACACAGACATACCCATAGCCACACATTCATTTTTATACACAGACATACCCATAGCCACACATTGATTTTTATACACAGACATACCCATACCCACACAGTGATTTTTATACACAGACATACCATACCCACACATTGATTTTTATACACAGACATACCCATAGCCACACATTGATTTTTATACACAGACATACCCATACTCACAGTGATTTTTATACTCAGACCTACCCATACCCACACATTGATTTTTGTACTCAGACATACCCATACTCACTGTGATTTTTATACTCAGATATACCTATACACACAGTTATTTTTATACTCAGACATACCCATACTCACACAGTGATTTTTATACTCAGACATACCCATACTCACAGTGATTTTTATACTCAGACATACCCATACCCACACATTGATTTTTATACACAGACATACCCATACTCACATGATTTTTATACACAGACCTACCCATACCCACACATTGATTTTTGTACTCAGACATACCCATACTACACTGTGATTTTTATACTCAGATATACCTATACACACAGTTATTTTTATACTCAGACATACCCATACTCACGTGATTTTTTATACTCAGACATACCCATACTCACAGTGATTTTTATACTCAGACATACCCATACCCACACATTGATTTTTGTACTCAGACATACCCATACTCACACATTGATTTTTATACTCAGACATACCCATACCCACACATTGATTTTTATACTCCAGACATACCCATACCCACACATTGATTTTTGTACTCAGACATACCCATACTCACACATTGATTTTTATACAAAACATACCCATACTCACACAGTGATTTTTATACAAAACATAACCCATACTCACACATTGATTTTTGTACTCAGACATACCCATACTACACACAGTGATTTTTATACTCAGACATACCCATACTCACACATTGATTTTTGTACCAGACATATCCCATACCCACACAGTGATTATTATACTCAGACATACCCATAGCCACACATTGATTTTTATACACAGACATACCCATAGCCACACATTGATTTTTATACACAGACATACCCATAGCCACCATTGATTTTTTAATCAGACATACCCATAGCCACACATTGATTTTTATACTCATACATACCCATAGCCACACATTGATTTTTATACTCAGACATACCCATACCACACATTGATTTTTGTACTCAGACATACCCATATCCACACATGATTTTTTACTCAGACATACCCATACCCACACAGTGATTTTTGTACTCAGACATACCCATACCCACACAGTGATTTTTATACTCAGACATACCCATACCCACACAGTGATTTTTATACTCAGACATACCCATACTCACACATTGATTTTTGTATCAGACATACCCATACCCACACAGTGATTTTTATACTCAGACATACCCATACTCACACATGATTTTTTATACTCAGACATACCCATACTCACACATGATTTTTGTACCAGACATACCCATACCCACACATTGATTTTTATACTCAGACATACACATACTCACACATTGATTTTTATACTCAGACATACCCATACTCACACATTGATTTTTATACTCAGACATACCCATACTCACACATTGATTTTTGTTACTCAGATATACCCATACTCACACAATGATTTTTATACTCAGACATACCCATACTCACACATGATTTTTGTACTCAGACATACCCATACTCACACATTGATTTTTATACTACAGACATATCCATACTCACACATTGATTTTTATACTCAGACATACCCATACCCACACAGTGATTTTTGTACACAGACATACCCATACTCACACAGTGATTTTTGTACTCAGACATACCCATACTCACACATTGATTTTGTAACTCAGACATACCCATACTCACACATTGATTTTTGTAATCAGACATACCCATACCACACATTGATTTTTATACACAGACATACCCATACCCACACATTGATTTTTTACTCAGACATACCCATACCACACAGTGATTTTTATGCACAGACATACCCATACCCACACATTGATTTTTATACACAGACATACCCATACTCACACATTGATTTTTATACACAGACATAACCATACTCACAGTGATTTTTATACACAGACATACCATACCCACAGTGATTTTATACACAGACATAACCATACTCACAGTGATTTTTATACACAGACATACCCATACTCACACATTGATTTTTATACTCAGACATACCCATACTCACACAGTGATTTTTATACACAGTAATACCCATACCCCACATTGATTTTTATACTCAGACATACCCATACTGACACATTGATTTTTATACACAGACATACCCATACTCACATAGTGATTTTTATACACAGACATACCCATACCCACACATTGATTTTTATACACAGACATACCCATGCTCACACAGTGATTTTTATACACAGACATACCCATACTCACACATTGATTTTTATACACAGACATACCCATACTCACACAGTGATTTTTATACACAGACATACCCATACCCACACATTGATTTTTATACTCAGACATACCCATACTCACCAGTGATTTTTATACACAGACATACCCATAGCCACACATTGATTTTTATACACAGACATACCCATACCCACACATTGATTTTTATACTCAGACATACCCATACTCACAGTGATTTTTATACACAGACCTACCCATACCCACACATTGATTTTTATACACAGACATACCCATACCCACACAGTGATTTTTATACACAGACATACCCATAGCCACCATTGATTTTTATACACAGACATACCCATACTCACAGTGATTTTTATACACAGACATACCATACCCACACATTGATTTTTATACACAGACATACCCATACCCACACATTGATTTTTATACACAGACATACCCATACTCACAGTGATTTTTATACACAGACCTACCCATACCCACACATTGATTTTTGTACTCAGACATACCCATACTCACTGTGATTTTTATACTCAGACATACCTATACACACAGTTATTTTTATACTCAGACATACCCATACTCACTGTGATTTTTATACTCAGACATACCCATACTCACAGTGATTTTTATACTCAGAACATACCCATACTCACAGTGATTTTTGTACTCAGACATACCCATACCCACACATTGATTTTTTATACTCAGACATACCCATACTCACACATTGATTTTTATACTCAGACATACCCATACCCACACATTGATTTTTATACTCCAGACATACCCATACCCACACATTGATTTTTGTACTCAGACATACCCATACTCACACATTGATTTTTATACTCAGACATACCCATACCCACACATTGATTTTTATACTCCAGACATACCCATAGCCACACAGTGATTTTTTACCAGACATACCCATACCCACACATTGATTTTTGTACTCAGACATACCCATACCCACACATTGATTTTTATACCCAGACATACCCATACCCGCACATTGATTTTTGTACTCAGACATACCCATACTCACACATTGATTTTTATACAAAAACATACCCATACTCACACAGTGATTTTTATACAAAAACATACCCATACTCACACATTGATTTTTGTACTCAGACATACCCATACTCACACATTGATTTTTATACTCAGACATACCCATACTCACACATTGATTTTTGTACTCAGACATACCCATACTCACACATTGATTTTTATACTCAGACATATCCATACTCACACATTGATTTTTATACTCAGACATACCCATACCCACACAGTCATTTTTGTACACAGACATACCCATACTCACACAGTGATGTTGTGTTTGGATGGCGAGTGTTAGAGGGCGTACAGACAGATCAGATAGCACACAATTTCACAGAGACAAGGGAGACGCCATTGAGTTCAGAACCCAAGTGTATTCTGGGAATGACTCGTTTACCAAGTGGTCTAAGGGATACAACCCAATACACAACACCTTCCCCTTTAAGTTGAATACTATTAATATTACTATTATTCTTACTATACTATACTGCGTAGCGTCTTTTCCTTGAAACCAAATAAGATGACTGCATAGCGTCTTTTCCTTGAAACCAAATAAGATGACTGCATAGCGTCTTTCACACCTTACTTCACTCGTCTCAACCACACGCATACCTTAACTACACCAGGTATGCCACATTCACTCTAGCCTAAATGGCTATTCTGCAATCACCCGCACCTAACACGTATTCAGGTGTATTTCTACCTGAACCTTCGGAAATCACTGAGCACAATCGCGGAACCGGGTCGGCCTGGTCACGTGTCGACCCGAGCGAGTGGTGTAGCCAGTGTCCGGTGGTCGGTCCTGGAGCGGCCCCCGTAGCGGATCCGATGGATCTGGTGGATCAGCCGATGCCTTCGCCTCCGTCGCCACAGGAAGCTGGATCACTGCCTCGGGCCTCGTTGACTGGGCTGGAACGGTGGACTTCTCGGCCGCTGGTGGTGCTGCCGCTACATTGTTTGGCTGGGACCGGATGGTGTCTCGCCTCAGGTGTTGCCGGTTACGCCTCCTCTCCCCGTCACTGGTCTGGACAAGGTAGGACCGAGGCGCACACTGACTCGAGACTACCCCTGGACGCTGCCATGCCTTATCCTCGTTCAGCAGAACGGGATCTCCAGGCTGCAGCTCCGGTAGGAGTCGTGCACCAGGTGTGTCGTGGTAGGCCTTGGTCTTCGCCTTATACACACTGTCTCTGCTCTTCACTGTGTCTGGGTCAACAGTGTGCGGCTGAAGCTTGGCTGGGGCCATAGGTAGGGTTGTTCTCAACTGCCTACCCAGTGCCAACTGTGCTGGGCTCACTCCCAGTGATGGTAGTGGTGTTGCTCTGTATGACAACAGTGCTAGTTTGTAGTCCTTCTGAGACAACATCTCTTTGGCCGTACGCACAGCTCTCTCGGCTTCTCCATTACTTTGGTGGTAGTGAGGGCTGGAGGTTGTGTGTATGAAGTTCCAGTCCTTGGCGAATTTCTGGAATTCTGCGTTCTTGAACTGGGGACCATTATCACTGATCAGCTCTTCTGGAATACCAGAACTGGTGAAACTGGTTTTAAGCTTGTCAATGACAGCTGCCGCGGTGACTTTCCTTGAGATAGGGTGGATATCAATCCATCTTGAGTGGTAGTCGACGTACACAAGATAGTTCTTGCCTTTCCTTTGGCACAGATCTGTTGCAACTTTCTGGAAGGGTCTAGCAGGCAGTTCTGTGGTCAACAGTGGTTGTTGGCTTTAGGACAGGTACTATGGGCGACACCCACTCGGTCGCTCTTTTATCTCCTCGATGACGTCACAGTCTTTCATGCGCTGCAACTCTGTTCTCACTTTTTCGTGCAGAGGAATCGGGACACGCCTCGCAGTGGTAACACTGTAAGGGACAGTTCCTTCTTTGAGCTTTATCTTGACTGGCTGACATTTGACTGCACTGAATGTTGCTGTAGCTGAGTCTATTCTTTGAACTAAGTTCAGCTTGACTGACATCTCTCTGCTGAGAAGATTGTCGACGGCACTGTCAACTACGTACACTACAGTCGAAATGTTCTGGATACTTGTTGGGAAGTAGCCTAACATCCTGACTTCTCCTCCTGGGCTGTGGAGTGTGACTTTCTGGCTTGATGAAAGTCTGGGTTTGCCTATTCTGTTCCAAACTTTCTTGCTAACGATGCTCACATCAGCTCCAGTGTCAATTTTCCAGTCAACTTTCTTGCCACACAAGTCTAGGTCTACTCTCCAAGGTTTGTTTTGCCCTGTCCCTGCTGAGTCAATGAAGAAAACTTGATTTTCTTTCTTCTTAGTTGGTTCTTCTCCTTCTGTTTTGACTTCAGCTTCTTGCCTGACGAAAACTTCTTCGTTCTTGAGCTTGGTCTTACACATTTTTGCAAAATGTCCGTTCTTGCCGCATTTCTTACACTTCTGTCTGTATGCGGGACAGCTCCTCTTGCCGTGTGAATAACCACATCTGCCACAGTTCCTAACTTCTTCTCTCTGTTCTCTGTGACCGTGTGCCGCTTTGCCAGGTTTGTTTCTGTGTACTCTGTCTACACTTTCACTAGTGCCTCTTTGCTGAGTCAGTTCTGCTTTAACGGCTTCATGGCGTCTTGCTTTTTGTATTGCTTTCTGAAGAGTCAGTTCCCCGTCTTCAATCTGAAGTTTCTCAGATAGTTCTTTGTCCAGGATGCCTATGACCATTCGATCTCGGATGGTTTCTTCCTTTTTGTCGAAGTTCGCATGTTCAGCTAACTCATAGAGAGCTCGTACATATTCTTCGATGCTTTCCCCTTCCTTCTGGTCTCTGCGGTGGAATGTTGCTCTTTGATGGATAACGTTTCTCTGAGGGATGAAATAATCATCGAACTTGCCCAACACTGTATTGTAGCGCTTACTTTGATCTTCCGTCAAGTTGAACTGGGTGAAAATCTTGTCAGCTTCAGCACCCATCGTGTAGAGAAGAGAGCTAACTTGAACTTCTTCATCCTCTTTGTGGAGTTTAGAGGCTAGTCTAAACCTTGAAAACCGGTCTTTCCACGCCGGCCACTTGCTCGGCTCGTGGAAGGCGAACGATTCCGGTGGTTTGTACGACATAATGACGACAACGCTAAATATTTCAAAGAAACGTTACTTACAGTTCTTTCGAGTTCACTCTGACACCATGTTGTGTTTGGATGGCGAGTGTTAGAGGGCGTACAGACAGATCAGATAGCACACAATTTCACAGAGACAAGGGAGACGCCATTGAGTTCAGAACCCAAGTGTATTCTGGGAATGACTCGTTTACCAAGTGGTCTAAGGGATACAACCCAATACACAACAAGTGATTTTTGTACTCAGACATACCCATACTCACACATTGATTTTTGTACTCAGACATACCCATACTCACACATTGATTTTTGTACTCAGACATACCCATACCCACACATTGATTTTTGTACTCAGACATACCCATACCCACACAGTGATTTTTGTACACAAACATACCCATACTCACACATTGATTTTTATACACAAACATACCCATACTCACACAGTGATTTTTGTACTCAGACATACCCATACTCACACAGTGATTTTTGTACTCAGACATACCCATACTGACACCGGTGATGCCGTCAGGTGAGACAGGTGATTAATAAAGAGAAAAGAGAGAGACATCATTCAGTGAGTACATTCTTCTCTCTCTTACAGACACACACACACACACACACACGCACATACACACACACACACCACACATATACATTCACACACATACGCACACACACACACACACACACACACCACACACATATACTTTCACACACACACGCACACTCACACACACACACAGAACAGACACACGCATACACACACACGCATACACACACACGCACACTTGCACGCACGCACGCACGCACACACACACAGACACACACACACACACGCACGCACACACACACACACACGCACGCACGCACGAAGACACACACACTTCATATACAAACACATCTTCATCATCATAAACCATTTATTGTCTATAACCCCCAACATTGTTTAAACAAACAAACAAACAAACAAACAAAAACAAAAAACACTAAGCATTGACAGCAATTGAGTTTTGACGATACTCTTTGATCATGAAGCGTTTGATACCATTTTGGTCTTGGCCCACATCAATGACTATGTCCTGCAGACTCCAAAATGGAGATGTCAAATTGTACCGAAGAACGTCATCCAAAACTTTGAATTAACGCGCAAAGTGATCTCAAATGCTTCTCAGACACTAGATATCGGACCAGAGACAAAGTAATGATCCTCAGGAAATATCACAATGTGTGGAAAAAGAAGAAAACAAAATACACGAACGTTTACAGTAGGCACACTTACAGAAGCAGATAGGCTTTCAAAAATAGATTTCAGAATATGTACTGCGTTAATGCAAAACGAATGATATCAAGTATTGAGAGATTAAAGTATGCATTTAATATATTAATATACCATACCAAGACAAACCGATAGACTTCGAAGACTTTACTTCAGAAACATGGTGGCAGAGGACATGCTATATTTTACCGAGCAGAATCTAAAAGAGAAAGTATCCAGATTAAACTTAGAGCGATGGTGTATATATTCTGGTGAAATGTTGCACAAGTCTTCAGACAGCAAACAAAAACCAAAAGAGCTTCGTGCTCACCAAAGACAAAGCACAACCAGCACCCTGTTCATCAAAAACTGTATGGAAGTTCCAAAAAGAAACAAAAGATGAATCAGGAGGCACTATTGTGATCTGTGGTGATAATGACAAGATCTGTCATGTCAGATCAAAATGCTATCAATGCTCAGGGACATGCACTTGCAGAAATGTCGTGTGCCATCCAATTCATCCCACTCATGAAAACATCACCAACGTAAACCGATGCACAAGGAGATATAGATATTACCATTGATACAACACCAGGAGATATAGATACTACCATTGATACAACACAAAGAGATATAGATACTACCATTGATACAACACAAAGAGATATAGATACTACCATTGATACAACACAAAGAGATATAGATACTACCATTGATACAACACAAGGAGATATAGATACTACCATTGATACAACACCAGGAGATATAGATACTACCATTGATACAACACAAAGAGATATAGATACTACCATTGATACAACACAAAGAGATATAGATACTACCATTGATACAACACAAAGAGATATAGATACTACCATTGATACAACACCAGGAGATATAGATACTACCATTGATACAACACAAAGAGATATAGATACTACCATTGATACAACACCAGGAGATATAGATACTACCATTGATACAACACCAGGAGATATAGATACTACCATTGATACAACACAAGGAGATATAGATACTACCATTGATACAACACCAGGAGATATAAATACTACCATTGATACAACACCAGGAGATATAGATACTACCATTGATACAACACAAAGAGATATAGATACTACCATTGACACAACACCAGGAGATATAGATACTACCATTGATACAACACCAGGAGATATAGATACTACCATTGATACAACACCAGGAGATATAGATACTACCATTGATACAACACCAGGAGATATAGATATTACCATTGATACAACACAAAGAGATATAGATATTACCATTGATACAACACCAGGAGATATAGATACTACCATTGATACAACACAAGGAGATATAGATACTACCATTGATACAACACAAGGAGATATAGATACTACCATTGACACAACATTCATTTTTCTCAGCTTAACATCACTGATGAGTGCAGACACACTGAACCTAAATGGTAATGATCATGTGCCACCAACTTTTATTCAGCATGAAAAACATATATCAATCAAAACTCAACAGTTTCAAAGAATCAGGCAACAATATAAAGCCGATACAATTAATAAACTAACACCTATTAAACCAAAAATAGAAAACCAGAAGCAATTAAACATCTAGACAGCAATCAGCTTGGTGGAACTGTCACGGAGGAATTTTTGGGCGTTGTTTAGAATTTGGGGGATGTTTAGAATTTGGGGGATGTTTATGTGAAATTACCTTTCTACATAGAAATCACACACAACAAGAAGAAAGGAGAGAGACGAGTAGAAACGCACTAAACACTCTAGCAATAACATTCAAAAGCAGTCCATACTCAATATTACAAGTCAATATAGTTTCTTTAATTAAGCATGTTCAACTTAAAGCATAATCATCCATCCTCTTATTCTTATTTGCCTACGTCCTAAAGCAATCCTACTTCTTTGCCTATCAGCCCTAAACCCTACACTGAAATAAAATATCAACGTACCTTTACTACATGTTTCTGGCACTTCTCGATGTCACTGTGACTTTCTAGAAGCATCAAATTACATAAAACGTACTACAAATCCAATATAATGACAAATTGTCACAACGGTGGAAAAAGAAATGTTTTGACAAGGTCCTGAAAAAGGACCACTTGGATATTTTCCTTGAAAGATGAGAATTTTAGGATTTCTTTTGCCCTGTGTGACCTTGATTTAAGTGCTGTTATTTTCAAATCTATCCATTAATGCTCGTTAATCATGCAAATCTTAAGGCAGATTTGGTAAACATTCATCCATGAGCAAATGACAGAATCTTGCTGATACATTTTGTGACAGACACACAGACTAACAGAAGAACAGGCACACAGACACAGCTGCCTATACAGTGGATATGAAAATTAATAGTCTCCCTTTTTTTTTTAAAGATATATAATCATTTCAAGATGGTAAACAGAGCAATAGATGTCGTCCACTATGCTTCAGTAGAGCAAATTTTGCCCAACAATGAGAAAACTATGACACAGTTTGGGGTTCCAGGACAGCATATAGTTACATGCCATCTACCATCTGTTGTGCACGTGCTGCTCGTTTAAATAATGCAGCAGGATGGTGACCTTCATTGAGTTGAGGCCATAGCCGTAATGGGCGCCATCAAAACTCATCACGTTATCAGTCAAATTGTACGTGTCAAACACGGGAACCTGATATTCGTCAAACAAACGTTTCATGTCGCGGTTGAATGTGAGAACTTTCTGGTTAATGTTCTGGGGCAACTTCATGAGACCGAACTGATGCACGCCGCCCCAAAGAAGGCGTGGCCATCTCAACTGTCGTGACCTCATCCTGTCCAGAATTGGTTGCACAACGTTCCGCGTTGGGCCAGACTGTAGACCATCATGCAGACCTATGCTGAAGAAGACAAAGCTCCGAGGTTTGTTTTGATACTGGGAAATGACGTCCTGGATTTTTTTAGCTTGAGAGAATCGATAGACTGGAACATGTTTGAGTTGGACTGTTCCTTGGCAGGCCATGACATTATCATCCACCCAATGACGACAGGCTTTTTCTGAAAACATGTAGATGCCAGAACATCGACCCCGGAAATCTGAAACAATGCCACAGAAAAATCCAGAACATTGGTGAAATAAAATGGAGGGGCGGTGCAGTGGCATAATGGCTATGTATGACAAGCTCAAATCACAATTTAGACAGAGATCTTTTTCTCTTTTACTTGACTTCTTGGGTTTAGTCTATTAAATGAGACAATAAACCAGGGTACCATGTGCACCATCCACTCAACACATGTAATAGGACTGATGTCCACAAAGGAAATGTCCCTGGCAAATTCTCAAATATGAAAATATGGGTGGAGGGGGAAAACATGTGATTGGATCTTTCCATCACATGTCATTAATTGAGCAATATTAAGTCACATTGAAAAAAAACCCAGAAAAACTTAAATCTCCCACTTGATTCTTTTCGTCATTGTGAATGGCTGTCGTTGATTCCTGGCCTTTTACGCTCTGTTCTACAGGTGGCCTAAGTTTTGGTGGATTTGGGAGTGTGCTGGAAAGCTGGAATAAGTGTGGGTATAGTGACAAACAGTGGTTTAGAAGGTTGGGCCAGAGGGAAAATAACTATAAAAATTAATGGAGCAAGTTATGGAAATACTTATCAAAATTAAAGAGCAAAGGATATAAATTATCATAATCATCACGTGTCCTGCAGCATGGCGTTAGCGATCATGGCCCTCCAAATGAATCTATCTTTAGTCACAGCAAGTACATCTCCCACCTTGTCTGTCCTCAGCCACTCTTCAAATCTGTCCTTTATTTTCTCCCTTGGTCTGCACTCTTTTAAATATTTGAGAGTGGTCATCTCACCAGACAGCAGATGCACATCAGAAATAGCCAGCAGAATCAGCTAAGCTAAAACAACATTCAAATGCCTATCAATAACATCAGGAAGAGAGTTCTTCAGTGTTATGTAGAACTGACTGTGTCATACGGATGTGAAGCGTGGACAGTCAACAGGCAAAATCTGAATAAGATTGTTTGTTAGCTGAATGAGGTTTGTAAGAAGAATGTTAATAGTTTCATGGACAGCAAAGAAAACAAACGAGACATTTTTGAAGAAGCAAACACAAAAAGAACATTAATGAAGAAGAATAGTAAAAGACGAGCAATGTTTACAGGACATTTTATAAGGCTAGAGAAATTAGAGGACCTAGTCACAATAAGGAAGCTGGAGGGAAAATAGCACCAGAAAGACCCAAATGGAAAATACTGGATGGACTCACAGAGTGGATAAAGACATAGAGAGTGGGAGATGTACTTGCAGCAACAAATTATAGATTCATATGGAGGTTCATGACAGCCAATGCCATGCAGCAGGTCACATGATGATTGTGATGATGATGAGAATTTCTGCACATTCATTGACTTGGCAGATAGAAAAAGAAATCACCATAATTTATCCATGACGTGTGTTAAACCTGGATCCATCTCAGACTTTGCTTGTCCAATGTCCTAAGCAGAGAAGTTTAGAGAAGATCTGTACTTACCCTTGGGGATATTTTTCCTGAAAGCACCAGACTTTGCATTCCCTCGAACATTCAGAAGAAACGCTGTGTACAGGTGCCGCATCAGGGAGTCGC
>JAPXFY010000030.1:46894401-46901901 GCA_030674185.1 Monoplex corrugatus | reverse complement strand
GATCCCATGTACTTAGTTGTTTTTTTCTTATCTGGTTGTCCAGCCCATTTCGGTGGCAAAAGCCTTTTGGTGGTCATTTGCTGAGGTGGTTTAGGAACACAAAACAGCGTTGGGACCGCAGACCAAATGAACTTCTGTTTAGCAGATTTCATGAACTGGTTATCCTCAAAGTGATCTGAAGATAAGAAGCAGTTCCTACTGATATAGACTGTTGCTCTTTTCAGCACATCTTCTCGTTGGTATTTACCTTCCACTTCTTGCATCTGTTGGAATGAATAGCAATCAGTAAATATCAAGGTGGGGTAAGGTTCTTTCAAATTATCATTCTTGCGCACATATTAGCACACACTCATACGTTATCATTATTACCGGATGCACGCACACACACACACACACACACACACACACACACACACACACACACACACACACACACACACATACACTCGCACACACACACACACACACACACACACACACACACACACACACACACACACACGCACACACACACACACACACACTCGCACACACAGACACGCTCGGGCAATGAAATAGTTGTCTACCCAGACATTTCAGACTCTCACCACATATCCGACCTCAGTGTGAAATGCAACATGATGTGTTTGTACACATGTGTATGCGTGTTACTTCTTTTAATTATAATACCGACTGTGTCTCCAAACTTACTTCTCAAAATCTTTGGGAAATGGAAACATTCTCCATCCTTTCTTCCGTGAATTAGAGCAGTTATTTGCAGCACACCAAGCACTGCCACCTTTTGCCTCGGCCATTTTCTCACATGCCAGAGAAGCTGGCAGCTGGCTTTACGTATGGCGGGTGGGAGGAGGTGGCGGGCGCGCGGAGCCACTTTTCGGACCGAAGTGGCTGCTCTTTCTGTAGGTACTATACACTTTGGTGTGGCCTTCAACGTCACATTGTGTCATAGTTTAAAAAAAAAATTTTTTACTTTCATTGGCAAATCCTAGAAATTTGGTTATTCCCTAAACTGAAACCAGTTTCTGTCACCTATTTTTAGTAAGAGGAGTGACTGTAGTTTGGGTTTTGTGAGGCGACCGGATATCGGTGCGATTTTAGATCTATATCATCCAAAAGTCGGTTTTTAGATCAGTTTACCCTAAACGTCCGCTTCATGAACGTTCTGTCTGTCCACCAGGCGTGTTTGGTATGCATGGAAAGCTGATCTACCAACTGACGACAAAAGCTGGGACATCAGCTTCGTGCTGAAATGTGTGTGTACACGTATAAAACAACCATGTTTTAGTTAACCACAGGGATCAGATATCAGCACACCGCCCACAGTGGTGTGTGTGATTGGCGAAAGAGCGCGTCAGCAGTGTTGTGCGGTACTGGCACGCGCTAATCTTACAACCTGCCAACGTATTGTGCACCAGGCAGGTGGGTTGGGTCAAGATATAGATATCACATTCCTCAACGCAGCAATGAGTTTCCTCCAACTGAAGGGAACAGAAAGAACAGCCGTGTGCACTACGCTACACTACACTACGCTACACTACACTACACTACGCTACACTACGCTACACTACGCTACACTACACTACCCTACAGTGCCCTACACTATACTACGCTACGCTATGCTACGCTACACTACACTACACTACACTTCGCTACGCTACACTACACTACACTACGCTACACTACACTACACTACACTACACTACACTACACTACACTACAGTGCCCTACACTATACTACGCTACGCTACACTACGCTACGCTACACTACACTACACTACACTACAGTGCCCTACACTACACTACGCTACGCTACGCTACACTACGCTACGCTACACTACACTATACTACGCTACGCTACACTACACTACGCTACGCTACACTACACTACACTACACTACACTACGCTACACTACACTACGCTACGCTACGCTACGCTACACTACACTACACTACACTACAGTGCCCTACACTACACTACGCTACGCTACGCTACACTACGCTACGCTACACAACACTATACTATGCTACGCTACACTACACTACACTACGCTACAGTACACTACACTACACTATACTACACTACACTACACTACGCTACACTACGCTACGCTACACTACACTACACTACACTACGCTACACTACACTATACTGCACTACACTGCACTGTGCTACACTACACTACACTACACTACACTACACTACACTACACTACACTACACTACACTACACTGTAAACTGTTACAATTCTATGAAATATCAGTGGATTGTTGTGTCAGCTCCTAAAGGGGATATTTTTTTTTAGTGCCTGGAAAGCACTTTTGTACACACCCACACACTGTGTTGATTGAAACCTGATACTGACAGTAGTATTGTGAAATCTCTCTCTCTCTCTCTCTCTCTCTCTCTCTCTCTCTCTCTCTCTCTCTCTCTCTCTCTCTGTGTGTCCCTCTGTTTCTATCTCTGTCTGTCTGTCAGTCTGCCTCTCTATGTCTCTGTCTGTCTGTCTGTCTCTCTGTCTTGGTCTCTGTCTCTTTCTCTTTCTCTCTCGCTCTCCCCTCTCTCTCTCCTTCCCTCCCTCCCTCTCTCTCCATCCCTCCTTCACTCTCTCCTCTCTCTCTCCACTCTCTCTCTCTCTCTCCATCCCTCCTTTCCTCTCTCTCCCTCTCTCTCTCCCTTGTGTTTCTTTTCTTTCAGTTTTTCCTAATTATTGCTGCTTAAATTCCTCTCTCTCTCTCTCTCTCTCTCTCTCTCTCTCTTGGTCTCTGTCTGTCTGTCTGTCTCTATGCCTCTCTCTCTCTCTCTCTCTCTCTCTCTTGGTCTCTGTCTGTCTGTCTCTATGCCTCTCTCTCTCTGTCTCTCTCATTGTGATGAGTTTTGACAAGTAACTTTGATTCCAGTTTGAACCTTTTGCGTAGCTCATGAAAATGTCAGTAATGATCCAGGCATTACTAATTATTATAATGGCGCTTGACTATTAACTTAAATAGTACTGTCAAAACTTAGTTTATTAAGCAGTACGAAACTGTCACCCTAGTAATTTGTGTGTCTAACATTTTCTGATATAAAGTTAATAAAAAAAAAAGACTTCTCTTTATGGCTGCTGTTTTCTTGTGGACAAAACAATGGAAGACTTCTCTTTATGTCTGCTGTTTTCTTGTGGACAAAGCAATAGAAGACTTCTCTTTATGGCTGCTGTTTTCTTGTGGACAAAACAATAGAAGACTTCTCTTTATGTCTGCTGTTTTCTCTTGCTGATGAAAACGTCAGGAAAGTCTTCTGCTGTTTTCTTTTCCACTTAGTGTTATGCATTTGTTCTTTGTTATCTTTTGCACATGCTTGACAAAGGCTGGTTGCCCAGAAATGTTTGCCTGTGTTGTTTATCCACATTATGTACGTGTTGTGATTGTATTGTTGTGTATTTCTGGTTCCTTTTGACTTGAATGCTGGCAGTCACTTTAGTTTAGACAGTAGTAACATATCAGTGGTTGTTCCTTTCATTATTTGTGGTGTTGTGTTGTCTCTTTCAGAACAATTTCTACATTGAAGAAGATGTGTGTGCCATGTCATCGCCCCAACGACGTCTGTGTGATGTGTGCACGGAAGACACTGATGCCACTCACACGTGCATGCAATGCAAGCAGAAGCTTTGTCCCAATTGCCGAAAATGTCACGACGCCTTAAGAGGTTGTTGTAGACACACTGTTGTGTCTTTGACACCAGACGAAGACCAGGGATGTGGAAAAGGAGGAACGCCATCACACTATGTTGAAGACAGACAAGAAGTGGAGATGTGTGTCAAACATCCAGACCAACGAATTCTGCTTCACTGCAACAAGTGTCAGGCTGACATATGCATTCAGTGCAAGTTGACCCAGCATGAAGGTCACCCTACAGCCGACCTCACAGACAGGCGGGCCGAGGGCAAGGCCAGGTTACGAGATATGGTGGATTGTGTAACACAGAAGATGAAGGAAATAGACCACCTGCTGGTTGTTGTTGATGACAGACGCAAGATGCTACAACAACAACAGCAAAACACAGAACAAGACTTCAAAGGTCGTGCTGACATGTTGTTTCAATGGGTCAGCCAGGCGCTTGACGAGGCTTTAAGCAGCGTGCAGTCAACTTGCGGTCAGATGGACAAGACCCTGCAAGATCAAGCTGAACAACTACGGAACAAGAATTTGCAGCTTCAAGCTCAGCGAGATCACATGATGCGTGTCCTGACGAATGGGAAAGAGGTTGATATTGTGTCCTTGGAAACTCAACTGTCTTCAAGCACTTCAGACAACGCTGATGTGAAACAGATAGAGAAAGAGCTGACCATGGACATCCCCACATTGCACGTAAACCACAACACCACTGCTCTCAATCATCAACAGTTACGTGCCTTTGTTGGCGTCCTGGATCCAGTGGAGCAAGCATCGTGTTCCAAAGACTCTTCCGAATCAATGCCATCCACTTCCATTCCAACAGAACACTCAGGCAGAGCAGGCAGTTCTTCTGTAGCTGACAGGTATGTATGTGGGCGTGAGGCAGAAGAAAGCACCAAAAGAGTTCATCTACTCCAAGTATCCAGAATCTGTTGTTGACTCTATGTGCTCTATCAGCCATGGCCGACTGTGGGTCATGTACAGATCTGCATTTGGCGGCCCTGCACAGCTGAAGCTGTTTGATGTTGAAGGGCAAGTGCTGACCACAGTAGAGAACGTCCCTGGTGTGTCTGGCATCTGCACACTTTGTGATGACATTGTGCTGGGTAGGACTTATGGTCAACAGTCTGCAACGCTGATCACACCTGACGGAACACAAACTTCTTACGATATGGGGATCAAGCTTTGTGCCATTACAACTTGTGGGCGGAATGACAACCACTACATGACAGACATTGACAGTAATAAGCTATATCGTGTGAAGTTCGGGCTTCGCAACAAGAATCAACCCAACAGTACAAAATCGCAGAGTGGGCAGTCTCCAAAATCACCTGGTAATCCAGACTTCTCCAATCAGCTGACACGTTCAGAACAAAAGGTGGTGATCAATGTTACGCCATCAGGTGGATCACTACTACACGTGTCTGCAGGAGGACGTTACTTCGCTTTCAGGTACAGAGGCAAAGTAGAGGTATATGATAAACCCAGTGAACGTGGTCATCGTCTTGTCTCATCCTACACTCCCAATTATTATCCATATGATCTTCGTTTCTGTCAGATTGATGGACAAGAGCTGCTGCTGGTTGCTGTACCAGATAACTGTAAGGTTCACGTGGTTGATCATACAGAAGGATGCCGCGTTATCTGGACACAGCGCCCGTGAACCTGTATCAACCATGGTGTCTGGCCACTGATTTTGACCAGCACGTGTGGATTGGTTGTGGTGGAGGACAGGTGGTCAGAATTGACCTGTGACCTGCAACCTGTGACCCTTGTCTTGTTACTATAACAAAAAGGAGTTTGTGTATCTCCACCATGTATAGCAAAAAGGAGTTTGTGTGTTGTCATCTATAACAGGAAGATGAATTGGGGATGTATATGAAGAATTGTTTCTCTACTTAGAAGCACACACACAAACAAGGAAGGAGAGTGATAAGAAGAAATGCACTAACCACACTAGACATGATTCTCATGAGCAGTCCACACATAGATTAATAACTACGACGTATTTATTTAAGCAGTCAACTTCAGCATAAACGTGATTCACCATTCCTACTGTCCTGGGTCCTAATATTCCTAAAATCCTAAGATGCACTGCGAATCATCAGAACTTGCATATCACTAGAATGCTGAACACTTTCTTATGTCCTACTCGATTCTTTGCTTTGTGGAAAATCAAACATACTACCTACTTCTATCCCTACCCTAACTAAGGTATAAAATGAGACATGGGATTACATACCTCTAAGATAGGTTGGAAGGTCTCTGGCTGGGTGGCAATCGAATGGGTGAATCTATAGTGATTGACTTTCTGGCTTTTATACAGTGCGTTTCTGTTGTTTCTGTCACAAAACCTTCCCATCTGTCTTTCATTGGACATCGAAATTTGAATAACTAACCTGTCTTTCATTGGACATCGAAATTTGAATAACCAAGCAATCTTTGGCACCTGGCGGCCCTGGCTGTTATTCAACCCTCTGGACTTTTCGCTTGGACGTTGGTATTTGCTGAAACCTTTTGTGTACTAGATAACCTACCCTCTATAGTTGGATAAGACCAATGTGAGCGTTAGATCCTGCTCGGTGGAAAATATTGAGTAACCAGTTAATTCATGGATGGCATGATCTTCATTACGCAAACCTTACGTACCGGTGTAACGATACGGTCTGAGGGGGACTAGGTCGGTGGAAAATGTTGAGTAATCAGTCTAATCATGGATGGCGTGATCATTACGCAGACCTTACTTACCCGACTAACAATGCGGTCTGAGGGGCACCCTGTGATATTACTGTCATTGTTTGTTACTGTTTTTATTATCTGTTCTTTCTTCTTTTTTTATACGGGGTCGGTAAGCACGCACATGCGTGTGTTTATCTGTTTGTGTGTATGTGTGTGTGTGTGTGTGTGTATGTGTGTGTGTATGTGTGTGTATGTATGTGTGTGTTTGTGTGTGTATGTGACGGTGTGTGCTGTGTGCGTGTGACAGTGTGTGTGTGTGTGTGTGAGTCTCTGTGTGTCTGTGTGTATGTGTGTGTGTGTGTGTGGTGGCGTGTGTGTGTGTGTGTATGTGTGTGTGTGTGTGTGTGTCTGTGTGTATGTGTGTGTGTGTGTGTGTGTGGTGGCGTGTGTGTGTGTGTGTGTGTATGTGTGTGTGTGTGTATGTGTGTCTGTGTGTGTCTGTGTGTGTGAGTGTGTTTGTGCGCACGCGAGTACCTGTGTGTGTATGTATCTGTATGTGTGTGTCAGTGTGTGTGTGTGTGTGTGTGTGTGTGTGTGTTTCTGTGGGGTGTATGTGTGTAGCAAGATGGGGAGGGGAAGGGGAGGATCGCTTATGCTTTCGTATTTGCACATGTTTGTTATTTTCATAAGGAAAAGCCATAGTATTAGTGCATGCTGACCATAGCTTATTTCTCTGCCTGCACTGTAGATGTCTGACTGACGACAAGTATTTTGTCACACCTTTGCCTCTTTTCACCTGGCCACTTCTACGAACGTATAAGACCCAAGAACATTCGGAGGTATGTTGTTATTGTGGTCATATTTGAATCCACGAGAGAGAGTGAGGGGGGGGAGAAAAGGAGAAAAGAGAGAGTAGAGAAGTGAGAGAGAGGAGAAGAGTGGAGAGAGGGGAGGAAGAAAGAAGAGACAGAAGAGAGAGAGAAAGAGAGGGGAGAAAGGAGAGAGACAGACAGAGACAGACGAGGGAGGAGAGGAGGGAGGGGAGAGAGGAGAAGAGAGGGAAGAGAGGAGAGGGGAGAGAGAGAGTAACAAGACAGAGTGACAGACAGACCGAGAAAGGGATAAGGGAGGGATATACGGAGGGAGGGAGAGAGAGGGAGGGAGAGA
>JAPXFY010000030.1:46879401-46889401 GCA_030674185.1 Monoplex corrugatus | reverse complement strand
GTGAAAAACGTGTTGTTTAAAACTTGCATGGTTTTCCATTAATTAAACTCTGCTTTGTTGCAAGTCGTACGATGATAAAATCTTTCACTTACCTTTCAGTTTGGACAAATGTGTGTCGCTGTTAGCTGAAAACGTAAGAATAAACTTGCATAGAAAGCAGGCCCCAGCCAAAAATCAACTTGATGCAAAGACCCTTAACCTGATGAAATGCGTTTCTGGCGCACTGGGTTCCCTTTCATACATGTATCTCAACGTTGCTGGTCTCTTGGTGTTTATGAAACAAACTATGCCATTGGCAACGTGAACGATTGTAATAACACCACAGTGTGACGTACTGTGGCTCTGTACGAGAAGGAAAAGCTACCCCTCCCAAACACTGTGGCTCCGTAAAAGGAATAGCTACCCCTCCCAAACACCTGATCCAGGTAAATCAAGTCAGTGTCTATGGTGCATTTTGTCCGACTTACCAGACGAATGCTGTAACTTTTGGCAGTTGTGTCTCAGGTCTGAAGTTGCCCCTCTGTTCGAGCAGCAAGTTAGATCTCTTGTTTGCTTCTTTGTTTATCTGCTGTGTTCCAGTCGTTATGATTATGTGTCCCAATCGTAGACTGTGAGTTTTGTTGAGTTCCTTGTATTGCTTATTGCACTGGATCATTTTCGTGAGAAGTACAGACTGGTTAGATTACTGCATGAAAATGAACACTCTACATAATTTTCTCAGTTTAACACCTTTGTTTCTGCAACAATTTTATGCCACTAGCTGTGTGTGTGTGTGTGTGTGTGTGTGTGTGTGTGTGTGTGTGTGTGTGTGTGTGTGTGTGTGTGTGTGTGTGTGTGTGTGTGTGTGTGTTATTTCGAACTGGTGCATTTTTTGTTTGTTTTCTTCCTCTGATGTCGTGTCGACTGTTGAACCTTTTATGCGTTATGATTTGTGTATCCTCTATGCCTAAAGATGCAGATAAAAGGGAAACGACAATTTGTTCAGTGTTCAGTGTTCAGTGTTCAGTGTGTGTATGTGTTATGTAGGTGTGATAACGTGTAGTACTATGTGCTGTTGAGATCTGCCTGTTTGTTGTTAAAAGTAACATCATAACCACTAAGTTCTCTTTACACATGGCAAAGATATTCTGTAACTATTGATGAAAAGTATATGTTTAAAATACTGTTATGCATCATTATGAAGGTTGTATGTTGTTTATGTGCAAACATTGCTGTTTTCTATGTGTATGTCTTGGTACCAGTGTCTGTAGTGACAATGTTTGTTGATCTTTAGTATTGTAAAACGAAAAGATTTCATTTTAGACTTTAAAACGTAAGACAATGAATAAAGTCAGATAAATCAATTTCTCGCCTGAGTCACAAAATTTCCCCGTGGGGACTCTGGGGGGTCTTTCAGTATAAATAGTATCCCCACCTTCTGGACATTCTGTGCAAAGAATTTCCTATTTTCTGTAACTCTCTTTGATTCTTTCGACGAACCAAGCTACCAACACCCAACCTAGCCACCAAATCACACATCAACTGTAGCAAAGGAGAACAGACAACTATTCACTGCTGGTTATATGCCAACAAAGACACAGCCACTCTAGACTTCATATAACAACGTTGACAACATTTGAATGACTGTCCACTACACACAATCATACCGACTGTAGCAGAGGAAAACAGACGTCGATTCACTCCTGGTTACCTGCCAACAAACATAGACCTCTACCCATTTCTAGGACATGAAATCCATCTACAAGTGGAGCCTCTGACCAGAAACTGGCCTATCCACCCAACTGCAACCGTCCGTAGCAGAGGGGCACCAAACACCAACTGAATAATCTTTACAACACAAAACTCATATCTTTACAACATAAAACTCTAACGTCTTTACAAACACAAACTTTTCTGACCAGAAACTGGCTCTATCCACCCCAACTGCAAACCGTCTGCAGCAGAGAGGCACCAAACACTAACTGACTCCTCTTTACAACACGGAACTCTTCTGACCAGAAACTGGCCAAACCCCACCCCCCTAACTGCAAACCGTCTGTTGCAGAAGGGGGGCCAGACACCAACTGCCAACTCTTTTCCTATCCAGCCAACACAACAAGTTCAGAACAACTGTTCAAAAAAACCACAGCGAAGAAAAACACGTAAAAATCTATCCACACGGGTACCAGGTAATCCATGATTTAGCCCTTCAACACAAGTTGCAGAAAAAACTGTTTGCAAAAACAGCACCAAAAACACACAAAATTTACACACACCAGACCCACGTAAAACATATCTTAGGCCACAAACACGAGTTGACGGAGCTGTTCACAATCCACGTGCAAAATCACACAAAACACACACACACACACACACACACACACACACACACACTGACCCAACCAAACACCCCTGTCCCCAAATGAGAAGAAAAGGGAGAGAAGAAAAAAATGAACAAGACTGCCATGACAGTCAACGCCAGGGGCATCTTCTTAGATTATGTGGTCGAATACATTGATATGTGTACTTCATTTTTTTGTCTGTTTTTTTTTTTACTGTTGAAGAACTGTGTGCGCATTGAAATGGTTGTAGCCCTGATATGACTCTACGCAGTCGGCTGGGCTTTAAGCAACAATAAGAATAAGAATAAAAGTAACAAAATCTTGAAATAATGATAGATGCAGGATACCTTTAATAACATGGGTAACATCAAGTCGCTGATTGCCTGAAGACACTGGAAGTTAAGCAGTTTTGACAGCATTTGGTTTTTCTTTTGGTTTCAGTTTATTCAGAGAGAGTGACAGTGACCATGCCACTCTATTTTCCAGTGGTAGGAAACAGTGAAAAGTCATTTTTTTTCCAAATATGCTACTGCTAATCCATATTTTTGCCTAGAACTCAAACTACAGAACATGAAATGCATTCATAAATCAATGATGTAAGATACAAAGGAAATCAAAAAGTAACAGCATTTGCAGTAAAGAGAGAGAGGGGAGAGAGAGACACACACAAAGAGAGAGAGGGGAGAGAGAGACACACACAAAGAGAGAGAGGGGAGAGAGAGACACACACAAAGAGAGAGAGCGACGGGGAAGGGCTGGAGTCGGGACAACATAGACAGAGAAAGAGAGAGAGAGACAGAGAGAGATAGAGAGAGACAGAGATAAAGACAGAGACAGAGACAGACAGATGGACAAACTGAGACAGAAAGAGAGGGAGACAGACAGACAGAGAGACAGAGACAGAAATAGACAGACAGAAAGAAAGACAAACAGACAGACAGACACACAGAATGAGAGAGTGACACAGACAGAAGCACAGTCGATCAAATACAACAAACTGACAGACAGTGACACACAGACAGAAGCACAGTCAATCAAATACAACAAACTGACAGACAGTGACACAGACAGAAGCACAGTCAATCAAATACAACAAACTGACAGACAGTGACACAGACAGAAGCACAGTCAATCAAATACAACAAACTGACAGACAGTGACACACACAGACAGAAGCACAGTCAATCAAATACAACAAACTGACAGACAGTGACACAGACAGAAGCACAGTCAATCAAATACAACAAACAGACAGACAAGCGACTCATATACCTGGCCACCAGACGATCGTACAGATCAACTTCACAGCAGGGATCGGAGGCTGGGGACGTTGGCAGAACAGTACTCCCCCAGCTGTTAGGTTTGGCCAGGTTGTCATGGCACAGACATCTGTCCACGGCCTGTGCCACGTCTGTGCTGTTATTCAGGCACAGACATCTGTCCACGGCCTGTGCCACGTCTGTGCTGTTATTCAGCCACAGACATCTGTCCACGGCCTGTGCCACGTCTGTGCTGTTATTCAGCCACAGACATCTGTCCACGGCCTGTGCCACGTCTGTGCTGTTATTCAGGCACAGACACAGGTCTTTCACCATGTCCAGAAACAGCAAGAGTCATGGCGAGAACATATTGATCACAATATTAATCAGAATGTTTATGTATTCACCGCTACCTTATATATGTATATATACATACACACATATATATATATATATATAAACAGCATCAGTTATGGCGTGATCGTACTGATCCAAATCTGAAAATATCAAAATCAGTCACAATGTTTATATATTCACCGCTATCTAATATATATATATATATATATATATATATATATATATATATATATATATATATATATATATATGTATATTTATATATATATATATATCATCATCATCATCAGGTGCCCTGCCGCATGGCGTTGGCGATCATGGACTTCCATCTGTCTCTATCTCTCGTTGCCCCTAGCATCTCTCCCACCCCCCTTGTCCCCAGCCACTGTGCAAGTCCATCCAGCATTTTCTCCCTGGGTCTACCCGGTGCTCTCTTTCCCTCCAGCTTTCTCGTTGTGACCAAGTGCTCCAAATCCCCCTTCCTCATAAAATGGCCTATAAATGTTGCCTGTCTTTTCCTAATCTTCCTTATGAGTGATCTACTTGTGTATGCCTCCATCAAGACTGTCTCGTTTGTTTTCTTTGCTGTCCATGGAACTCTCAACATTCTTCTTAGAAACTACATCTCAGCTGCCTCAATCTTGTTCTGGCTTTGTTTGTTGACTGTCCATGCCTCACATCCGTACAACAGTATTGGTTCTATGTAACATTCAAGAACTCTCTTCCTGGTGTTAATTGATAGGCATTTGTTGGTAAGAATGCCTGTCATCTTCCCGAATGCTGTTTTGGCTTGGTCGATTCTGCCGGCTATTTCTGATGTGCATCTGCCATCTGATGAAATGATCGTTCCCAGGTATTTGAATTTATCAACCTGTGTCAAGGTTGTGCCATTTGCTGTTATTTTGCATGAGGGGATTTCATGTTTTTTCCTGATCACCATGACAACGATAACAATGTTAACAAGGTCTACACATATGCTGACCTGGGAGATCAGAAAAATCCTCACCTTTGACCCATCAGGCTGGAACCTAGACTTTCCAGATGACTGTTCCATGTCTTAACCACTCTGCTCTCGCCCCCCCCCTCCCCCTTTATCCCCTATCCACCCACCACGTCATCCTCCACCAGCTGAAAATCGAACTTCGTCATCAATCACACGACATACTCAAAACCTACCAGAGACAGATTTGAGGTAGGCACAGTTACAGTATATCACCGCAGTTAAAGCAGATCACCGCAGTTAAAGCAGATCACCGCAGTTAAAGTAGATCACCGCAGTTAAAGTAGATCACCGCAGTTAAAGCAGATCACCACAGTTACAGTAGATCACCGCAGTTAAACTTAAAGTAGATCACTGAGGTCCTGCACCCATCAGTTAGCCCCCCCTCCCCCCCCCCCAATCCGTGTCACTGATATTCAGATACACTTATCTGGTGTTTGAATGCCAAGTGGACAGACGTGCTGCTTCTATAAAAACCAGATTTAAGTACCTCTCAAGATTTATCCAAAAAAAAAAAAAAAAAAGGAGAGAGAGAGAGAGAGAGAGAGACAGAGACAGAGAGACAGAAACATTCTGAAAGGGACAGACAGAGGGAGGGGGAGACAGACAGACAGACAGAGACAGCGAGAGAGACAGAGAGAGAGACAGAGAGTGTCATGTGCGCAGGGTGGTGCGTGCACATGATTTTTGTGTCGTGTGCATGGAGTGATGTATGCAAGAGTTTTTATGTTGCGTGCGGAAGGAAATTTTGTGTGTGCATGTGTGGTATGATTGAGTTTTCGAAAAACAGCTCGCCCAAGTTGAAAACTAAAAGTGGAATAGGTTTTGCTAGTGAGTCTCCAGAAAAACTGCCTTCAGAAGAGGATAAGGAGAAGAAGGAGAAGAAAAAGAACAAGATGAAAGCAGAAAAGAAGAAGAGAGATGGAGCAGAAGAAGCAGAAAGAAAAGAAGTAGAAAAGAAGACAGACAAGAAGGAGAGAAAGGAGAAGAAAAAGAACACGAAGAAAGCGAAAAAGAAATAGTAAAGAAAAAGAAGGCGAAACAAAAAACAAACAAAAAAAAAGAGAAGAAAGAAAGAAGTAGAAAAAGAAGTAGAAAAAGGAGAAGAACAAGGAGAAGAGGAAGGAGAAGAAGAAGGTGAAAAAGGAGAAGAAGAAGAAGAAGAGAAAGAAAATGAATTAGAAGGAGAAACAGAAGAAGAAGAAAAAAAGAAGAAAAATAAAAAATGAAGGCGAAAAAGAATAGGGAGAAGAAGAGGAATGAGAAGAGTAAGGAGAGGGTGAAGAAGGAGAAGAAGAAGAAGATGAGAAATAGGGAGACGAAGAAGGAGGAGGAAACGAAGGAGACGAGGAATAAGGAGACGAAGAAGAAGGAGATGGGGAAAAAGGAGATGAGGAAGAAGGAGACAAAGAAGAAGGAGACAAAGAAGAAGGAGACAAAGAAGAAGGAGACAAAGAAGAAGGAGATGCCTCCACCATTCACATCCTGCAGCGCATTCAAAACAATGCTGCACGCCTTGTACTAAAAAAGAAAAAACCTGACCACATATCTCCTCTCCTGACACAACTTCACTGGCTCCCTGTATCAAAGCGCATACAGAGACACCATGTGCTACAAAAGCCTCAATAACGCAGCCCCTGATTACCTGTCAAGCCTACTTGAGATCTATGTTCCCTCACGTACCCTCCGCTCTGCCTCCGATCCTCTGACTTTTCGCTTTCCACGCACCAAGCTCAATACCTATGGTCCATGAGCCTTCTCTGTTTCTGGTCCACATTCCTGGAACAAACTTCCTCTCTCTGTCCGTCAGCAACCTACTTTTGTCTCCTTCAAGCCTGCTCTCAAAACTCACCTTTTCTCCTCTGCATAAAATCCTGACCTCACTCAATCCCCTCTGCAGCCTGTCTCCACTCGGAGGGGAATCACATTGTAATATATAATTGTATATAATATGCTCTCTATAATTTTCCATTGCTTTTATTCTTTCTCCCCATTTTAGCCGTGTGCGTGTGCGTGTGTGTGTGTGTGTGTGTGTGTGTGTGTGTGTGTGTGTGTGTGTGTGTGCGTGTGTGTGTGTGTGTGCGTGCGTGCGTGTGTGTCTGTTTTAGCGCTTAGATTTGATTTTATCAAGATTTTGCGCTATACAAAATAAAGTATTGTAAAATATTGTATTGTAGAAGGAAAAGAAAGAGGAGCAGGTAACGAGGAATAGGAGACGAAGAGGGAAGAGAAAACGAAGGAGGAGAGAAAGAGTATGAAGGTGCGTGGTTGTGTATGTTGTATGTTGTATGAGTGATGTGTGAAAGTTTGTAATAATAAGTGTAAAAAAAAATATAAAAGAAAAATATATCGCAGTTTGTTTAGTGCCATTGGTTGGAAGGAGTGCGTGCTGTTGCGTGATGGACGAATGCTTTTTGCATGTGTTGAGTGCGTGAACATGTGTACACAAAGTATGACAGTGGTGACCCCGACATAAGAATAGGTTAGAGTTTGATTTAACCCTCTGACTTAAGGATAGGCTAGATTTGAATAAGAAAATTGTTTAGAGTTTGGTTTGTGTACGCTGGTGAAAGACTGGGATTTGTACCCCCCTCACAAGAAAAGGACAAGTGTTTCATTTGTATAATTTTATCCAATTTTTTTGATTGAATGCTGATTTCTCTTTAAGAATAGTGGTTGTTACAAGGTGTTGTTTGCTTCATTCATGGTGCTTTGTCTTTCGTCGTACAGTGTAAATACGCTTAGAATTCGTGTGTTTGTTTGTGTGCTGCTTACTTTTCTTTTCTTTGACCTTTTTTTCTTTTTGACAATCTTGTTTCGCCCAGATAGTAAAAATGGATAATTTTGATAAATATTTTGAACAAGCTAAGCACTTGCAGCTTTCTGGGGAACAAGTCAATAATTATATTCAACAGTGTATTGAGCGTGATGAGCGCCAGAAGCAAAGAGAAGATGAAAAGGAAATGAAAGCAGAAAATGAAAAACAAAGAGAACATGAGGAAAAACAAAGTGAAAAACAAAGAGAAGATGAAAAAGAAATGAAGGAAATAGATATACAGAAAGAGAGAGAGGAAAGTGAAAAACAAAGAGAACATGAGGAAAAACAAAGTGAAAAACAAAGAGAAGATGAAAAAGAAATGAAGGAACGTAGCTTTAAGTTGCGTCAACTGGAATTGGAGGCAGAGGTAGAGTTAGAGAGGCTAATATTTCAAAAAGAAACCTCAGCCCAAGTCCTCTTATATCCCCAAACTTCCTCCATTCGACGAACATAGGGACGATATTGATTCGTTTCTTTTTCGGTTCGAGAGTCATGCGACTTCTTGCGGTTGGCCCCGTGAAAAATGGACTTTATACATCGCGTCGCTTTTTAAGGGAAGTGCATAAGTACTGTATCATACCCTTGCGGCAAAAGAAGGACTTACATGGGACCAATTGAGAGAAGAACTGTTGAAAAAAATTTCAGTGTACCGCAGATGGTTTCCGTGACAAATTTCGCGCAGTCCGTCCAAAAAAAGGTAAAGATTTTCCATCGTTCCTTATAAGAATGTCCCATTATTTGGATCGATGGATTGAACTTTCGCAAACTGACAAAGATTTTGATAGTCTTCGGGATCTCCTTTTGAAGGAACAGCTTTTACAAAGTGTCAGTAAAGATCTCGCTGTCTTTTTGCGCAAAAGGGAAATTCACACTGCAGAAGAAATGTGCCGGCCATGGATCAATACCGAGTTGCTCATCCAGAAAAAAACTCTGCCTGAAAATGTGATTTTTCTGTTTTTGACGCAAATGTCTCTGTGTATTTGCCAAATAAAAACCAGTTTGTCCGGAACTTTGGTCGCAGTGGGTATAACGCTCCACCACCTCGTTATCAAAAACCATCGCCCTTTTTTGGCAATCCATCTCATTTTGGTAATGCAACACCTCAACAGAGGACGTATGGCCCTCATACAAACCATTTCGATCATGGTGAATACAAAGGACAATCCTTTTCCAACCTCACCCTGGTGAGAGACAAAACTTTTCCCCCACCCCACGTTCTCCCGTTGCTACAGGTAAATCCCATACCAGTAGACAAAATCAACATAACACACAAGGTGTCCCCAAGTGTAATCATTGTGGATGCAAGTTCCATTTTATAAAACAGTGCCCTTATGTGAACACATCATCAGCAGTGAATGTGGCTTCACATGGGGTGAGTGACAATAATATTACACTGGAGGAGGGGCACCAGACCTTAGTTTCACAGGCATCTACTGCTGGATTGTGCATGGAGAAATGCTGTGTGAACGGGTATGATGCTACTCTTCTGAGAGATACAGGTTGTACTACAGCAGGGGTCAAGAAGTCTCTGGTGCAACCAGAGCAGTACACAGGTAAAACACAGACATGCCGTTCTTTCGGGGGCAAAACTGAAAGATTTCCTCCAGCAGACATTGAAGTCTCAACCCCCTATTTCACAGGTACACTTCTGGCCTGTGTCATTAAAGAACCAGTCATTGATTTGATACTAGGTAACTTACCTGGGGTGGCAACTGTGCATGGGGATCACAGAAGAACATCTGTTCCATGTAATGTATCCACTAGGCGACAGGTACGTGCTTACCATTGTGGATGTAGCAGCTTGCAATCCCGAAGCCATGCCACTCAAAAATATGGACACAATCTCGGTCGCAGAAGATTTGGTAACCGTTTTCAGTTGCATGGTTTTGCTAAAGAAAATCCTCTCGGATTGTGGGACACAGTTCACTCCAGACATAATGAAAGAAATATGCACATTTCCTCTCGAGGGAATGGGTAGCTGACATATGACATAGCATCATAGTCTACTGATAATTTTGACAATTTTTTTTTCGACATTATCAACTACGTCATACGGATGTAGTTAGGTCAGACTTCTTTTCATACCTAAGAATATGAGAAATAATTTTTTAATTGTTTTCTTATGGGTGTGAATGTGTTGGTTATTGGTTCGTGTTTCATCCTAACGATAAATTTAAATTTCTCATATAGACAAAGAGTGTGATGCTTTTTGTATTAAAGTTATGAGAGTCGAGAATTTTTGATC
>JAPXFY010000030.1:46869401-46871901 GCA_030674185.1 Monoplex corrugatus | reverse complement strand
ATAGCATTTTTAAACATCTTCAGACAAAGACTTGTTGACTTGTATATCCAAGGATGAAACTGGAGCATTCAGAGATCGCGAGAGATACGGGAACTACACATCTTTCAAAACAATTTTTGAAAAAGAAAAATATATTTCCAACATGGATACGTATTGTTTTAGAGTTGCTGTTACTCAGTTACGATTCAGTGTATTACCACTCAATAACAATACACATCGTTACAGTGAGTGTGCTCACAAAAAAGCATGCCCATTTTGCGAGACACAAGTTGAAAACAAGCATCAATTTATGTATGAGTGCGTGCATACACAGATCTAAGAATAAAATTCCTAAAAGAGTCAGTTAAAATACCACTCGGTACATTACTCAAAGCAGTAAGTTCACACCACAGATACAATGTGTCCAGGTTTGTTTTTCATGCCATCAACAGACGAAAGAAAACAATGAAGCTAAATTAACATAAAAAACGAAATTTGAAAAAAAAAAAGTCTAACCCACTGTCAACAGTATTATTGTGCCAAATCGATCGTAACCATTCAATATTGTATCATTAGAGTCAATGGTTTGGACACTAACGTATATGATATTATATATATATCATCATGTTCATATCAATTATTGAATACTCAAGGAGTGCTCTCAAGTCCTGAGACATGATTTTAAAACAGTTAAATCTTAGATTTAATGCGACCTCACTCCACCTCCCTCCTTCCTCATATTGTATGATTTATGGTGACTTTAGGAAGGTACTATCGAATAAGCTCAAATTCTGAGTTTTCCTCCAATTAAAAGGTGACATAGGATCCAAGATTTATTCATTTGGTTAACTGTTAATCCCTTTGTGATTATTTTGATGATAATCTGACTTGTGAAATGAACACTTGGATGACAGATTGATTGTTTGGTTAAACACCATTATTTCATTGGGCGACTTATTACCAAAATTACCAGTTTTTTGGTGGATGGGCGATTGTTCGATTGTTGATTGATGGCTTGTTGATGAATGAATTATGTCAGTGAGTGACGGCTATTAATTTGCTGAGTGTCGGGTTGATTGATTAGATAATTGATTGATACATTCATTGGTTGATTAATTGATAGGTTAGATGCTTAATTAATTGATAGGTTAGATTTAACAGAGTGGATGAGTCTCTGGTTGATTCAGCTGACCGGTGATTATCATTTTGTTAAGTAATTCATTGATTTCTATTTAGTAAGTAATTTATTGGTCATCGATCGATTGACAGACCAAGTTTTTTGTTTTTGTTTTGTTTTGTTTTGTTTTTGTTGTTTTTTCCTCACATGATTTTATGAGCAGATTGAACGATTGATTGATCACGACAATCGATACATAGAAGGCTTTGTTTGAGTATTTACCAAGTTAACCAATGATTTGGCTGAGAGTTGTTGCTAGTTAGTCTCTTTGATGGTTAAACTATTGATCAGATGAGCGAATTATGATTTAATGTCTGTCTAACTGATCTACTCTTGTTTGAACTAAAAGACGTAATCTAAATTTTATCATAATTCTGATAATACGATAAAGTATCTGCGATGCAATACAAAATGTAGAGATTTTTTGACTCCTTAGCATAGTTGTGGTGATTGTTGTGCAGTGTATATTCTTTTTATATGTAGGCCTATTTGTGTATATATACATATATATGTATTGTGCTGGAATATATATGTGTGTGTTTGTATGAAATATGTATGGAATTGTCAAAACCGGATCCCCTCCCCCATTCCATCCACGTGTTTGTATTGTGACCTAAGGCCGATGCACATTAAACAATTCTGAGTTCTGAACTCTCTCTCTCTCTCTCTCTCTCTGCCTTTCTGTCTCTGTACCTGTATGTATGTGTGATGGGTAAAAATAACCAACAACAACAGGGTTTAAGCAAAAAGATTATTTGTTTAAATAGATAGGCAACATGTTAAGTGCCAATCTGTGTGTGTGTGTGTGCATGTGTGTGCATGTGTGTGTGTGTGTGTGTGTGTGTGTGTGTGTGTGTGTGTGTGTGTGTGTGTGTGTGTGTGTGTGTGTGCGCGCGCGTGGGGGAGGTACATATGCATGAAAATGATACTCTTTACAGGTATTATTTTTTCAATAGTATTTTTTATTCACTTTAAGCAAGTAATATATACAAATGCAAAACAACCAGCAAAGCGCAACTGCAATAAGATCACAAAATCAAATCTGAATGTATTCATAATATCCATATGTTTGAACTACATCAACATGAAGCACAATCACCTGTACAAGAACAATACAACATGAATAACAACAACAAGAAAACAGTCTGTCAACATACACGGGCATGATGTCACGAAATCAGACTCACTATCACATTTCATCACATACGTTGATAACATCAGTATTATAATATGAATAGACAGAATCAAGACTCAGTCTTCATCATTATTCACCATAACTGTTTTGTTTTGTTTTTTGCAATGAATCAACACCCATGTTTATTCATATTCAAATTCATATACATA
>JAPXFY010000030.1:46849401-46864401 GCA_030674185.1 Monoplex corrugatus | reverse complement strand
AGAGCACACAAAAACTTCAGAGGCCGTTTTCTCAAAATGGCCATCATACAACTTAATGACTTTAAACATACATAACTTCTACATTTTTTTTTGAGTACAAGCTTTATTCAAGTACCAAAATAATCAGCAGAATGTACACTTTTTCAAGTGAATATATGTATATATCTCAAAATGCCAAAATGCTAGTTAAGACTGATTTCAGGGTGGGAGGTCACATATGTTATTTCTTATCGATAGTTGATTTGTTTAATAGGCAAAATGTAAAGATTGTTGTGCCTTTGTTGACTGTAAGAAAGCCTTTGATTCAATTTAGACAGAAACGGTATTGGCTAAACCAATTTATAAGCAAAGTTGCTGGAAAAATTAAAACGTAATAAGGAGTATGTATAGTAAAATCAAGTCATGTCATTGTTCATTGTTTTTTGTTTGTTTTTGTTTTTGTTACTTTTAGTTACAAAGATGTAAAACAAGCTGAAAATATGTGTGTGTGTGTGTGTGTGTGTGTGTGTGTGTGTGTGTGTGTGTGTGTGTGTGTGTGTGTGTGTGTGTGTGTGTTTGTGTGTGTGTGTGTGTGTGCACGGGTATATATTATATAGATGTATGTAGTTACGTACATTATGCATGTATGTATGTGAATACATCCATCAAGATTGGGGTGTACAGGGCCTGCGTACTGAGTACACGCCATATAGCAGCAAGAATAAGCTTGATAACCTAGGTACGACACAAGCATTGCCTCAATAGCTTCCACCTGCAGTGCTTGAGCCAGATCGTGGTCGTTTCTTGGAAGGACCATGTAACAAACAAGGACGTCATGGACCTGACCAACACGTCAGACATGTATGTCCTCTTCACACAGTGACGACTACACTGGATCAGCCATGCCCACCACATGCAAGATGGCCACATCCCAAAAGATATCCTGTACAAACAGATCGCTGTAGGGGATCCTGACCCCAAAGGTGCCCATTGCTTGATATAGGAACGTTAATTTATTTATTTATTTTGGAAGGGAGTGATGATGCTGTTTTCTACATCACTTGAACGGGACATAAACTGGCACATTTTTTACAACGCAATGATGATGATGACAATGAGGATGACAATCATGATGCTATTGTGTTCCATTTAGAATTGAGACAGCGTGACAGGGCTGTACTCTACGCTTACTATGCTTACTTGGGATCCCGTTTAGGGCATGTCTGACCTTGCTGAACAGCAAAATGGGCTCTGATTAGAGCATCATGCCTGGCCACTTCCGCGGCCGTTCAAACAAACCCCTGTGGTTAATGGAAAACAATGCTGGGAGCTTCCAACTTTTAAGTGTTCAGACTACAGTGCGGGGAAAGATGCTGGCAGTTATGCAAGCTGGTGACAGGGCGGGCTGCCTGAGAGAGAGATGACGGCTGGGGTGGATCGAGAGAGGGGTCTTGTGTGGCTATGTCCCGGGGATTGTCATCTCCTCACCTTGCCATTCGGTTTGTGGACAGGGTGGCTGATGGCTGGTTCCGAGTGGATCGTGTGATGCATGAACAGCCACCCTTTGCTTGGGGTGGTGGCTGTTGATTGGCATCGGAAGCTTGGGAAGTGAGTGCCCTGAGAGTGGTGAGCATTGATGCTCTGGGTCCCAATATCATGACCTCGTGTTGTTTCTTGTTATCTACGCTTACTGTCATAACGTATCCTGGTCTGAGAGATTCAGACACCTGCGGTGTTGGTATGAAGATTTAAGCAATATCTTCAGTGATGTATCCATGAAGTAGATGAGACTCGACTGTGTGGTGGTCCCTGTCTTCCCAATGAGCCCATAGCACGCCCAACTCTGGGTAGGAATCGGTTTGAGCCGAAAAATCCCACAATGATTTTTAAAAGGATTGATGGGGATTCAAACCCACCACATTCCAGTCTGTAGTCTGTTGCACTAATCAGTACACCATGGCGACTGGTCACGGATGTTCCAAGCACTGCTACTCAAGAATCAGCTTGTTGACAAACATCCATTGCTGCTCCACATTCAGCTGAGTCCTCAACTATGTCTAATCAATCAAAAGGAGCCATCATATGCAGATCTATCTGTCTGTCTGTCTACCTATCTATCTATCTATAGATCCATCTATCTATCTATCTATCTATCTATCCATCTCTCTATCTATCCATCCATCTCTCCATCTATCTATTTACCTATCTGTCTGTCTATCTATCTATCTATCTATCTATCTTTCGGTTTGACTGCCTGTCTGTTTATCTATCTATTTATTCTCTGCCTGTCTAACTATCAATCTATCTATCTATACATATATACATATATGTAATATGTATACATATATTACATGTATCTACATATATTATACTGTATATTGTATGTATACATAAACACATACATACATGCATACATACATATTATACATATGTATATAAAGCTTTCTTACAGATGTACTCAGAGGTTAAGTAGGGATGTTTTCTGTCAGTTTACAGTGAAACCATCATGAAAAAACAAGAAGAAAGTCCTGAGAGAAAGGTTGAAGGAAAAATAATAAACAATCTTCATTTTGCAGGTGACACCGTTCTGACTGCAGAAAATGAAAAGGACTTATATAGTTATAAAAACCTTGTGAATGTGATAGAAAACGACAGCAGAAATAAAGGACTAGAAGTAAAATGTTATCACATGGCACACCACTGAGACCAGTTATAAGTTTAAATATTTGGGGAAAAGCCATGTCTAGACACAGCAGATGCACATTAGAAATATCCGGCAGAATTGACCTAGCTAAAACAGAATTCAAGAAAATAGTACTTAAACGTTCTTACCAACAAATGCCTATCAGATAACATCAGGAAGAGAGTTATCCAGTGTTATATAGATCCAATACTTTTGTACAGATGCGAGACTGATCATTCAACAAGCAAAGTTAGAACAAAATTGAGGCAGCGATATGTACTTTCTAAGAAGAATGTTAAAGAGTTTCATGGACAGCAAAGAAAACAAAGGAGACCGTCTTGAAAAAAGCAAACAGAAAAAGAATCTTTCTGCAGATTAGGAAAAGACAACCAATTTTCATGGGACAATTTATAAAGGAAGAGAAATTTAATTATATGGTCACAAAAAAGAAGCTACAGGAGAAAAGAGCACCAAGTATGTCCAGAAAATATAAAACATAAAATTTTGCAAACAGATGAGGACAGATAGGGTAGAGGGTATCTTTGTAGCGACAAAAGATAGATTCATATGGATGACATTGATTGCCAATACCATGTGGCATGACACATGATGATGATGATGTACTCACTTATCTGTTCCCGGAGCTCTGTCGTCTGACTCTCTGCGCGTGTCTGGGACTGTTGCAGAATCACTATGTCCCTCTCACATTCTGACACATCATTCTTCATTTCTCTCACGACAGCTGTCACCGATGTGAGGTATTGAAGCTGATCGTTGGTTGATCTCAAATCCTCTTTGAGCTGATAATTGGCTGACGTCAGATCTTGTTTTAAACTGATCGGTGGCTGATGTCAGGTCCTGTTTAAGGTGTTCATTCGCTGACGTTAGGTGTTTGAGCTGGTCGTTGGCTGACACCAAATCCTGTTGAGTTGGGTCAGGTCACTACGTAACGCCAGCAGTTCCGTGGCATGAAAGCAACTGACAGCAGTGTTGAGGGGCTGAGTGTCAATGGCACTGGACCTCTCCTTGCTGTCTGTACGGCTGCTGTCTGACCCAGGACTGACTCCAGCTACAGACACAGAGCCCATGAACTCTCTCACACTGTCCGTCACGACCTCCATGTTGTGGGACCAGGTGTAGGAGAAGACGGCTGGTTTCTCTGTCCTGTCTAACAGGTGTTGAAAATGACGGAGGGCAGCGTCACTCAACAGTGGTGGACATTGTTTGCTTTTGGATGCAGATGTGCGTGGGCAGAGGCCACATCATCAGCAAACGCCTGCAGGTTGGACAGAAAGGCGACAGTGGTGTCCATCTCAGCCTGCACCTTGTCCTTTACTTTTTGAGTTGCAGCCTTGAGAGTGAGCAGGCAGGCGTGACGACTCTCCTCCAGCAGACGCACACCTGTACAGTCAACAACCAGTCACAACACCAGTGCTTAGGGTCAAGTCACACGCACATAGTAGAGCTTTGCTTTTACCAAACATGAAACTATAAAAACTACACATCTTTTCCTGTTACCATGTTGTTCTTTGTGTGTATATTTTGCATATACCTTTGTTTGTGTGCTACTTTGTTTTAGTTGCTTCATTTCCTTTTTTTAACTGTGAGTAGCTGAAATGAATGGCAATTGTATCTAAAGCGCAGTAGAATCGAAAAATGACAGAAAACACGAAACGGTGTTTCTAAAGCGCTGTTGAGCAGGAAACACTCAACAGCATAATGTTCACAGAGTGTTTTGATGAAAACAAAAACAATGGTCTGGATTTCACGCGTGACATGGCATTTTCAAGTATACTGTACTGCACTTTCTTGGTGTATAGACAAAGGAATATAGCGTAACCCCTTGGCATTCTTTGTACACATAGCCTTTGACCTTCCACAGAAACTTGAGCGCTGACAATGAGAGAGGATGGGAGGGGAAGATGCATGGATTTTGTGTCGACAAAACTACAACGATTGGAACATAAATTTGGGGAACAGTCAACTCACTTTTTATAGCATAACTTGGAACTGAACTCAAGATATGAGATCTTGGTTTTGTGGCTCTATTGACTGAGTCAGCCAGTGGATCAGTCACATCAAATACTGAATAGAAAGGAAGAGAGGCGCAAGCTATTCACAAGGGAACAGAAGCTTATGAAAATGAAAGATGAAGCAGCCAAGTGGAAAAGCTTGCAGCAAAAAAGGCCAGAACCAACTCTGCAGAGCGTTCCATTGAATGTCCAGTATGCGGCCACCGTGGTGCATCAGACTTTGACCTAAGATCCCACATGAGGGTACACAAATAAAGATCTAGGTTGGACTTTATTGACCACGATAGTCGACCACATATATATCTATATATACATATATCTATAGATACATGTATATATATCTGTACATATATATATACATAAATAATATATATATATACATATATATATATATATATTATTATATATATATATGTGTGTGTGTGTGTTGTGTACTGTGTGTACATGTGTGTGTGTACGTGTGTGTTGTGTGTACGTGTGTGTATGCGTGAGTGTGTACGTGTTTGTGTTGTGTGTGTGTTGTGTGTGTGTGTGTGTGTGTGTGTGTGTGTATGTGTGTGTGTGTGTGTGTGTGTGTGTGTGTGTGTGTGTGTGTGTGTGTGTGTGTTGTGTGTATGGAGAAGCAACATACGAAAAATAGCTGATAGAGAGACAGATATAATGAAATGACATAAGAAAAACGATAACACATATATAGATATAAGAATGACATAAGAGAAATGATAAACACATATATATAGATATAAGAGATGACACAATAGAATTTGCAAACACAAAAATAAATAGACATGACACAAGGGAAATGGCAAACACAAAGATGTATATAACAGGTGACAAAAAAAGAAATGACCAATGCAAAATAACGGTAAACAGTGACACAAAGGAAATAACAAACACCAAAAGAACTGTATGAAGTGACACCAGACAGAAAAGCTAAACGTGCAAGATGACACAAAGGAAATAACAAACACCAAAAGAACTGTATGAAGTGACACCAGACAGAAAAGCTAAACGTGCAAGTTGACACAAAGGAAACTGCACACAAAAGAAAAGTGCATGAGATGGCACAAGGGAAAGGACAAACACAAAGATGAGCCAACAAGATGACAAAGTCTGCAAGAGAAATGGCAAACACACAGATAAATGTAGAAGAAAATACAAACGAAACTGCACACAAAAGATAACTGAAAAAGATGACACAAGGGAAATGACAAACACAAAGATAAGTCTACAAGGGAAATGACATACATGAAAGATAACTGAAAAAGATGACACAAAGGAATGTGCAAACACATAAGCTAAGTGCAATGGCACAAAGGAATTGGCAAACACATAAGCTAAGTGCAATGGCACAAAGGAATTGGCAAACACATAGCTAAGTGCAATGACACAAAGGAATTGGCAAACACTTAAGCTAAGTGCAATGGCACAAAGGAATTGGCAAACACATAAGCTAAGTGCAAAGACACAAAGGAATTGGCAAACACTTAAGCTAAGTGCAATGGCACAAAGGAATTGGCAAACACATAAGCTAAGTGCAATGGCACAAAGGAATTGGCAAACATAGCTAAGTGCAATGACACAAAGGAATTGGCAAACACATAGCTAAGTGCAATGGCACAAAGGAATTGGCAAACATAGCTAAGTGCAATGACACAAATGAATTGGCAAACACATAAGCTAAGTGCAGTGGCACAAAGGAATTGGCAAACATAGCTAAGTGCAATGACACAAAGGAATTGGCAAACACATAAGCTAAGTGCAATGGCACAAAGGAATTGGCAAACATAGCTAAGTGCAATGACACAAAGGAATTGGCAAACACATAAGCTAAGTGCAGTGACACAAAGGAATTGGCAAACACATAAGCTAAGTGCAATGGCACAAAGGAATTGCAAACACATAAGCTAAGTGCAATGACACAAAGGAATTGGCAAACACATAAGCTAAGTGCAATGACACAAAGGAATTGGCAAACATAGCTAAGTGCAATGGCACAAAGGAATTGGCAAACACATAAGCTAAGTGCAATGGCACAAAGGAATTGGCAAACACATAAGCTAAGTGCAATGACACAAAGGAATTGGCAAACACATAAGCTAAGTGCAATGACACAAAGGAATTGGCAAACACATAAGCTAAGTGCAATGGTACAAAGGAATGTGCAAACACATAGCTAAGTGCAATGGCACAAAGGAATTAGCAAACACATAAGCTAAGTACAATGACACAAAGGAATTGGCAAACACTTAAGCTAAGTGTAATGACACAAAAGAATTGGCAAACACATAGCTAAGTGCAATGGCACAAAGGAATGTGCAAACACATAGCTAAGTGCAATGGCACAAAGGAATTGGCAAACACATAAGCTAAGTGCAATGACACAAAGGAATTGGCAAACACATAAGCTAAGTGCAGTGGCACAAAGTAATTGGCAAACACATAAGCTAAGTGCAGTGGCACAAAGGAATTGGCAAACACATAAGCTAAGAGCACAAGATGGCACAAAGAAAATAGCAAACATAAAGTCAAATATACGAGATGACACAAGGAAATTGCAACACAAAGATAAGTCTATAAGATGAGAAAGTCTACTAGGGAAATGGCAAACACAAAAGATAAACATACAAGATAACACAAAGGAAATGGCAAACACAAAAATAAATACATACAATTTGACACAAAGGAAATGGCAAACACAAAAATAAATACATACAATTTGACACAATGCAAATGGCAAACACAGAGATGAATATACATTTGACACAAGGTAAATGGCAAACACAGAGATAAATATACATGATGACATACGGGAAATGACAAACACAAAGATAAATGCACAAGATGACACACGGGACATGACAAACACAAAGATAAATGCACAAGATGACACAAGGGAAATGACAAACACAAACATAAATGCACAAGGTGACACAAGGGACATGACAAACAAAGAGCTAAATGCACAAGGTGACACAAGGGAAATGACAAACACAAAGATAAATGCACAAGATGACACAAGGGAAATGACAAACACAAACATAAATGCACAAGGTGACACAAGGGACATGACAAAGAGCTAAATGCACAAGGTGACACAAGGGAAATGACAAACACAAAGTAAATGCACAAGATGACACAAGGGAAATGACAAACAAAGAGCTAAATGCACAAGGTGACACAAGGGACATGACAAACAAAGAGCTAAATGCACAAGGTGACACAAGGGAAATGACAAACACAAAGATAAATGCACACGGTGACACAAGGGAAATGACAAACACAAAGATAAATGCACACGGTGACACAAGGGAAATGACAAACACAAACATAAATGCACAAGGTGACACAAGGGACATGACAAACAAAGAGCTAAATGCACACGGTGACACAAGGGAAATGACAAACACAAAGAGCTAAATGCACAAGGTGACACAAGGGAAATGACAAACACAAAGATAAATGCACAAGGTGACACAAGGGACATGACAAAGAGCTAAATGCACAAGGTGACACAAGGGACATGACAAACAAAGAGCTAAATGCACAAGTGACACAAGGGACATGACAAAGAGCTAAATGCACAAGATGACACAAGGGACATGACAAACACAAAGATAAATGCACAAGGTGACACAAGGACATGACAAACACAAAGATAAATGCACAAGGTGACACAAGGGACATGACAAACACAAAGATACATGCACAAGGTGACACAAGGGACATGACAAACAAAGAGTTAAATGCACAAGGTGACACAAGGGACATGACAAACACAAAGATAAATGCACAAGATGACACAAGGGACATGACAAACACAAAAGATAAATGCACAAGGTGACACAAGGGACATGACAAACACAAAGATAAATGCACAAGGTGACACAAGGGACATGACAAACACAAACATAAATGCACACGGTGACACAAGGGACATGACAAACAGAGATAAATGCACAAGGTGACACAAGGGACATGACAAAGAGCTAAATGCACACGGTGACACAAGGGAAATGACAAACACAAAGAGCTAAATGCACAAGGTGACACAAGGGAAATGACAAACACAAAGATAAATGCACAAGGTGACACAAGGGACATGACAAAGAGTTAAATGCACAAGGTGACACAAGGGACATGACAAATAAAGAGCTAAATGCACAAGGTGACACAAGGGACATGACAAAGAGCTAAATGCACAAGATGACACAAGGGAAATGACAAACACAAAGATAAATGCACAAGGTGACACAAGGGACATGACAAACACAAAGATAAATGCACAAGGTGACACAAGGGACATGACAAACACAAAGATACATGCACAAGGTGACACAAGGGACATGACAAACAAAGAGTTAAATGCACAAGGTGACACAAGGGACATGACAAACACAAAGATAAATGCACAAGATGACACAAGGGACATGACAAACACAAAGATAAATGCACAAGGTGACACAAGGGACATGACAAACACAAAGATAAATGCACAAGGTGACACAAGGGACATGACAAACACAAACATAAATGCACACGGTGACACAAGGGACATGACAAACAGAGATAAATGCACAAGGTGACACAAGGGACATGACAAACACAAACATAAATGCACATAGTGACACAAGGGACATGACAAACACAAACATAAATGCACAAGGTGACACAAGGGACATGACAAACACAACGATAAATGCACAAGGTGACACAAGGGAAATGACAAACAAAGAGCTAAATGCACAAGGTGACACAAGGGACATGACAAACACAAACATAAATGCACATGGTGACACAAGGGAAATGACAAACAAAAAACTAAATGCACAAGATGACACAAGGGACATGACAAACACAAACATAAATGCACAAGGTGACACAAGGGAAATGACAAACAAAAAGCTAAATGCACACGGTGACACAAGGGAAATGGCACACAATGTCGAGATATCAGTGCATGTAGTTGTGGAAGGAATCAGAACATGCCAGACATTATAATAACTTAAAGTGATGTACAGACATGGGCACTGTGCATGACAAAATCAAATAATCAAACACACAGACAAACACAATTACCAGCAACAAACACTACAGAGGATGCTGTCACAAAGGAACGTACTTTCGAAAGAGCAGTACAGTTAGTTTTCTATTTTTCAGGAACAAACATATTCTACGATCACAACAACAACAACAACAACAACAACAACAACAACTATGCAGGAAACAAAAGGAGTAAGAACAACTTGAGAAACAACAACAACAACAACGATCCAGAAAACAATAACACCAAAAACAAAAACAATAGTAACAACATGAAAATCAATGACAAAAATCACAACCGCACGAGAACTAACAACTGAAACAACAACAAACAACAACAATAATAACAACAACATGTAAGTAATAGAAGTAACAACAACATGAGAAATACAAACAACAACTACCATAACAGCATGAAAAAGAACAACAATGACATGAGAAACAACAATGGCAATAACACAACAAGATTAACAACAGAAAACAACAACAGCAAAAACAACAGCATAGGAAATAACAGAAGTACATAGAACACGGGTAAAAACACAAACAGCTATCATTATGAAAATCAACAACATGAGAAACAACAGCAGCAGCAACGACAAACGACAACAACGACAATAGCAACATAAAGAACAATATCAAAAACAAGCAGGAGGAGTAGGAAGAGGAGAAGAAGAAGAAAGAAGAAGAAGAAGAAGAAGAAGAAGAAGAAGAAGAAGAAGAAGAAGAAGAAGAAGAAGAAGAAGAAGATGATGATGATGAACTACTAAAAAAGCTGCAACAGCATCAACAACAACAACAAACCAACAACAACTACTATCACCACCACCACCACCACCATTACTACCACAACAACAACAATAACAACGATGACAACAACAACAATAACAACACACACCATAGAAGCAGCAATAACAGAAAAAGCACAAGTAACAACACTACCAACGACAACAGTAAACTTTATCATCCAAACCAAACCCCACCTGCCTCATATCGACTCTGTATCTGTTCCTCCACAACTTGTCTCTGACGGTCGATCTCCTCTGTTTCCTTTATAAGATTGGCGCTCACTGCAGTTAGGACTGCTATTTGTTTATGGGCCTTGACTTGCAACTCCTTCCCGTCAACATCCATGTCTTGCTTATCACGTGACTGTGTCGTGTCTTCCTCACTGACCACGTCAGTACTGTCTCCAAGATCAGCATAGACGTCAGTCTGAAAACGTCAACAGACGTTGTGACATATCAACATGTTATGTTAACATCAATTGATCAAATGATCAACGATCTTCATGCACTGTCAACATTAATAATGACGTATCAATATCAGTAAGAGTTACAACACATGCTGAAATTGAAATTTCATGACATGATGTTGACCTGTCATGACACATGCTCATGCTGATGTGTTGATGTCATGATACGTGTTGTTGACATGTCATGATACGTGTTGTTGACATGTCATGATACGTGTTGTTGACATGTCATGATACGTGTTGTTGACATGTCATGATACGTGGTTATGTTGAAATCTGACGACACGACGTTGTCATGTCATGACACATGTTTATTGACACAGTAGGCACGACTGGCTTTTTGGCACCCATCTTAGATAATCAATTGTGCACAGTTAGTAAACAGACATACACAGACAGACAGACAGATGGAAGGACAGACAAGAAAATTAACAGAAAGAAAGATAGAACGAGACAGACACGAAGACACAAAGACTGAAACAGGCAGACACAGTGAAACTAATGGAAAAAACGAAAAGACAGACTGGAAGACAGACACAGTGAGACAGAGACACAGACAAACAAAGAGACAGGAACACAGACACAGTGAGACAGAGACACACAGACACAAAGACAGACAGACAAACAAAGAGACACATACAGACAGACTCACATAAAAATTGTCAACTCCCCCAGGTGGGACAGGATGCTTACAACCAAACGTAGGACAGGTGACTGTAGCTGTACTTTGTCCTGTTACCTGCACACACATTATGCATCGTGTTACCTGTCACCTTACATACACTGTACATTGTGTTACCTGTCATCTATATACAATATGCATCGTGTGTCTGTCACCTGTACACATTAAACATTGTATTATCCATCATGTGGACACAATTTACATTGTGTTACCTGTCATATATATTATACATTGTGTTGCCTATCACCTGTACACTTTATATATTGTGTTACCTGTCACATGTACACATTATACATTGTGTTACTTATCAACTGTACACTTTATATATTGTGTTACCTGTCACATGTACACATTATACATTGTGTTACTTATCACCTGTACACTTTATATATTGTGTTACCTGTCACATGTACACAGTATACATTGTGTTACTTATCACCTGTACACTTTATACATTGTGTTACCTGTCACATGTACACAGTTATACATTGTGTTACTTATCACCTGTGCACTTTATACATTGTGTTACCTGCCACATGTACATAATATACATTGTGTTACTTGTTACCTGTACAATTTATACATTGTTACCTGTCACATGTACACAGTATACATTGTGTTACTTATCACCTGTGCACTTTATACATTGTGTTACCTGTCACATATACATAATATACATTGTGTTACTTGTTACCTGTACACTTAACACAATGTGTTACCTGTCACATGTACACATTATACATTGTGTTACTTGTCATCTGTACACTTTATACATTGTGTTACCTGTCATCTGTACATACACTGTACACTGTTACCCACCATCAAGACACATTTTATAATATGTGAGTTGTACGACCATACTGTATTACCTATCACCTGTCAACACAATATACATTGTATCACTTTCACTGTGTCCCATCACCTGTATGGACATTGTGTAAGTAAGTTTATAGTTTGTTCAGGAGGCACACATTGCACTTGGAGAATTTCATGTGGCGGTCTGTACAAAGTTTCATCAATTACTGGCAGACTCCCTGAGCCGGTGCATAAAAACCTACACACTGGCAAAGTCTTGAAATAGGGAGGAGAGGGACGGGATCTATCAAGCACTAAGCAGACACCACCAGAATGATGACAGCATTAAATAAGATGGGCAGTATGAATTGGCAAGTTCTTATCGTTGTTGGCTGACACTGAACTCAGGATATTGATCAGAGTTGAGTCCTCGACTTTTTAAACAGAACTGTTACCTGCAAGGTATTACCTGGTACTAGTACATATACGTACAGCATATATTATCATCAGCACCTTCTCCACACCATATGCAAAACAAGAAAGAAAACTGAACCCGGAGCAACAATGCCCTGCCACTCTCCAGACAATCATCTCCCAAGCTCATGACGTCATCAATAGTCATTTCATCAAGCAAAGGGGGTGGGGGGGGGGGGGGCTGTCAATGATTGCATGACCCACTTGGACCCAGTCATCAGTTACCTTGTTTACTAACCAATTGGCAAGGTGGGGAGATGACAGACCCCAGGACATAACCACACAATGTGCACCAACCAGGTCCAGTCCAGTCTCTGGACCAAGAGAGGATGGAAGACCCCTCCTTGCCCCACTCTGGTCTTCATCTCTTTTCGGCCAGCCCACCCTGCCACCAGTCCTTGTAGCTACCAGCTCACCTCCCTTACTATAGTCTCAGAAGCTCCCAAAGTGGCCAGGCATGATGCTCTACACTCAGCCCATTTTGCTGTTCAGGAAGGTTTGATAGGCCCCAAACGGGATCCCAAGTTTGCCATCTTTCCGAGCAGTCAGCAGATTGTTCCCTGTGGTCATCAGGCCTGATTCCCTGAAGTCATCAACAAAGCCTGAGGTCATCAGACCTGATTCCCTGAAGTCATCAATGAAGCCTGAGGTCATCAGACCTGATTCCCTGAAGTCATCAACCAAGCCTGTGGTCATCAGACCTGATTCCCTGAAGTCATCAACGAAACCTGAGGTCATCAGACCTGATTCCATGAAGTCATCAACCAAGCCTGTGGTCATCAGACCTGATTCCCTGAAGTCATCAACGAAGCCTGAGGTCATCAGACCTGATTCCCTGAAGTCATCAACCAAGCCTGAGGTCATCGGACCTGATTCCCTGAAGTCATCAACCAAGCCTGAGGTCATCGGACCTGATTCCCTGAAGTCATCAACGAAGCCAAAGTGCCTTCTATTATGAGTACTGTACTGTATGGTGTTTCACACACAAACAACCTACAATCTTGTGACCTGTGGCCTGATGGGTAGATGACCAGACTGAAGATCACCACTTGACTCAATAATGTCCTGGTTTTGGTTTCACTTTCCTCTGTAGTCCTCTCTCTCTCTCTCTCTCTTATATCCCATTGTAGTATAGCCAACATCTTTCTGATAACTCTCTGAAATTGTTTATGTAAAATGAATCACATTTGCCTGATGTTGGACGATATATGTATTAACACAATAGATAGACAGAGACAGAGACAGAGAGAGAGAGAGAGAGAGAGAGAGAGAGAGATTTATTCAAGAGAGAGAGATGGAGGTAAGCGAGAGAGACAGAGTTTATTATTCCAGTGCATTAAATGTAAAATGGTAAAGTTGTTCAAAGGGACAGAGTAGAGAAAGCAAAAGAAACAGATAGACAGACCGACAGACAGACAGAGGCAAAGACAGAAAGAGACAGATAGACATACAGAGAGAGAGACAGAGAGACATACATACAGACAGACAGTCAGCTATACAGAATGATGTTATTTACATTGACTGGAACTCAATACTACACCCTTCGGCTTAGAACAGGAAGTTTCTGTTCACATCAACATGCGTTCTGCTTATACCTCGCCACACCACTGACACTGAGTTGTGTCAGCCATGGCTCAATAAACAGCCAAACATTCTGCAAACAGGGGAATGGGGGAGGTGGCACAACCCTTCACCACACTCAAACCTACAGTAAGAAAGTAAGGCCCACTCCTATATCGCCCTCCCCCCACCCCTACCTTTTTTTCTAAATCTCTATTTTCCAGATTTGGTGTCAGGTATCTCTGCCTTTTCACAACAGGACCTTTCAATAGTTTCATTGTACTTGCTGTCTAGTGCGCGCGCACACACACACACACCTGCACGCACACATGCACGCACGCATGCACACATACACATGCTCATGGTGACACATGTAGACATGTAAACTCATAGAAATGCACACAGACAGACAGACACACGCATATACATGAATTACACACACACGGAAGTACACACACACATACACAAGCACATGGACACACGTGCAGGTACATAC
>JAPXFY010000030.1:46826901-46836901 GCA_030674185.1 Monoplex corrugatus | reverse complement strand
ATTATGTAAAATCTAGGTATGAAACTATAAAAAAAAAAAGTGAAAACAGGTAAATACTACGGATAAGATATGTGCAAAATTATGCAAAAACTAAATAAAACACGGGTAAAATTATCTAAAATCTATGTATAAAAGACGGGTAAAATTTTGTAAAGCTTCTATAGAAAAGATGGGTAAAATTATGTAAAAAAGAGTGTTATAAAATACAGTTAAAATTATCTAAAAATATTGATAAAATACGAGTAACATTATATATAAACACAGGAAGAGTATGTAAAAGCTGTGTCTAAAATACGATTAAAATTATGTGAAAAAAATTGCATAAAACACAAGAAAAAAATGTCTAAAAAGTATGTATAAAATACGGGTAAACTTATTTAAAAATTGTTTAAAACACGGGGAAAATTATGTAAAAACTATGTAAAAGCACAGGTAACATTATGTAAAAACCATGTATAAAAGACAGGTAAAATTGTGTTAAATGAATGTATAGAAAACGGGTAAGATTGTGTAAAAACTATGTGTAAAACAGGGGTAAACTTATGTAAAATCTATGTATAAAATGCAAGTAAAATTATGTAAATGCTGTGTATGAAACTCGGGTAAAATTATGTTAAAACTATAAAACACAGGCAAAATTTCTGAAAACTTGGAATAAAACACGGGTGAAATTATCTAAAAGCTATGTGTAAAAGATGGAGGAAATGTAGCCTCTGTATAAAAGATGGGTAAAATTATGTAAAAAAAATTGTAAAATACGGTTGAAATTATCTAAAAAAAACATTCATAAATCACGGGCAATATTATATAAAAACTATGTATAAAACACGGATAAAATATGTAAAAACTATGAACAAATCACGGATAAAATTATATAAAAACTGCATAAAACTGGAGTAAAATTAGATAAAGGAGGTATGAACCAGAACCATGTCGGAAAAAAAGAAAAGTGAATACTGCTGTGAACCCTCTAACCTCAGTAATTTTAGATATTTAGGAATGTTTTAAAACTGTTCTCTTGTCTTAAGAAATATTATTTCTTGGTTCTGTAACTGTAAAAAGTAGCTAAAAACACAGATAGACTTCATCAGGCTTCGAAGAAAATCCAAACGAAAACACAACTGAGGAGAGGATCACAAAACACGTCCGCTCAGTTCGTGAGCGATGGTCTTTCTATGCATGAAACTGGGGTAAAACTATGTAAAAACAATGTACGAAACTCTATAGAAATAATGGGTGAAAACAGGCCAATACAATGTATATAATACAGGTAAAATTATCTTAGAACTATGTATAAAAGACGGATAAAGTTTTGTAAAGCCTCAGTATAAAACATGGGTAAAATTATGTAAAAAATATAAAATCAGTGTAAAATTACCTAAACAATATTCATAAATCACGGGTAACATATAAAGACTATGTATAAACACGGATAAAACATAAAAAGTATGAACATATCATGGATAAAGTTATGTGAAAACTATGCATAAAACAGGTAAAATTATGTAAAGTCTAGGTATGAAACTATATAAAATTGTACCCGTATTTTATTGTATCTTTTAAATAATTTTACCCATCTTTTATACAGAGACTTTACAAAATTTTACCTGTCTTTTGAAATACATAGCTTTTAGATAATTTTACCGATGTTTTATTCATAGTTTTCACATAATTTCACCCGCGTTTTATCCATAGTATTTACCTATTTTCACCCACTTATAATTTTATCCCAGTTTCATGTATAGTTTTTACATAATTTCATCAAAAATAAGTACATACTATGTATGAAATACGGGTAAAAGTATGTAAATACTATCTATATCGTGGGTGTGTACATGCTCAATCTTTTAAGGTTTACTTTGTGTTCAACAAGTGAGGTACTCCATCAAGAATGTGGTGATGTTGTTGTTGTTGTTGTTGTTGTTGTTGTTGTTGTTTGTTGTTGGTGGTGGTGGTGTGTGTGTACAGTTACAATATCTTTGCCTGTAACATCTTGATTTGTTTTTTTTTGTTTTTGTTTGTTTTTTAGGATCATTGCACACAGGAAGGTTACCTTTGTGCTCACCTTTTCTTCTTTGGGGGAGGGGGGGGTGGTCCCATTTTCTACACCACCTTAATGCCACAGAAGCTGGAACAGTTTTTACAATGCGATGATGATGAGGGTGATAATCATGATGCTATGAGGTTCCACTCAGGATTTAGACTGCGTGACAGGACCGTACTCCACACTTACTATCATAACATATCCAGGCATCAACCAGGCCCGAGAGATACAGACACGTGCGGTGCTGGTCAGAAGATTTGAGCACCACCCTCAATGACGCATCCGTGAATTGGATAAGACTCAACTGTGTGGTCTCAGTCTTCCCAATGAGCCCATAACACGTCCCCAACTCTGGGTAGGAGCTGGTTGGAGCCGAAAAATCCCACGATGATTTTTGAAGGTATTGATGGGGATTCGAACCCACAACCTTCCATTCAGTAGTCGGTTGCACTAACCACTACACCACGGCGACTTCTACATCTTGATTTTTCTTTTCACAAGTGAGATACTCCATCAAGAGGTGGTGAAGTGATGATGTCCTCAACTAAGATAAGTTTTGTATAATGTATATGTGTGTGTGTGTGTGTCCCAATTTATAATTTGATCTGTATGCTTGTACGGTATTAATTAAAGGACATAACTCTTGAGAGTCACGTAGGTATTATCTCCCATATTGCAGAACTTCTCAAATCCAACACAGTTTGCTCTACCCATTCAGCTAGCATCGAAGCAGATACAAAGCTCAAAAACCGTAAGCTCAGAACACTCCTTGTACGGTAGTTTTCATTTCTTTCTACAGGTGTGATGTCCCGTCAGGGTCAGTAGTTGAACACTATGGGCATTCAGATTATTCTTTCTACAGGTGTGATATCACATTATGGTCAGTAGTGGAACACTATGGTGATAATTCAGATTATTCTTTCTACAGGTGTGATATCACATTATGGTCAGTAGTTGAAAACTATGGTGATGATTCAGAAAGTTCTTTCTACAGGTGTGATATCGCATTATGGTCAGTAGTGGAACACTATGGTGATAATTCAGATTGTTCTTTCTACAGGTGTGATATTGCATTATGGTCTGCAGTGGAACACTATGGTGATAATTCAAATTGTTCTTTCTACAGGTGTGATATCGCATTATGGTCTGTAGTGGAACACTATGGTGATGATTCAGATTGTTCTTTCTACAGGTGTGATCTGGCATCAGGGTCAGTACTTGAAAACTATGGTGATAATTCAGATTGTTCTTTCTACAGGTGTGATCTGGCATCAAGGTCAGTACTTGAAAACTATGGTGATAATTCAGATTGTTCTTTCTACAGGTGTGATCTGGCATCAGGGTCAGTACTTGAAAACTATGGTGATAATTCAGATTGTTCTTTCTACAGGTGTGATCTGGCATCAGGGTCAGTACTTGAAAACTATGGTGATGATTCAGAATGTTCTTTCTACAGGTCAGATCTGGCATCAAGGTCAGTACTTGAAAACTATGGTGATAATTCAGATTGTTCTTTCTACAGGTGTGATATTGCATCAGGGTCAGTAGTGGAACAGAATACTTATTATGTATTCAACGTGTCCCATGTATCACCACATACAAAATCCTTATAGTATGTTTGATGTCAGCAAAACATTGCAACCTATACAGTCCTTATGGTGTGTTTGATGTATTATAAGTATGACGCCCCTGACTGGCCTAGACAGACAGACCTGTCATTGAGTTATGAGACCTTTTGAGAGAGTACAGGCAGCACCCCATACCGCAGCCTCCCCTCTGGGTCCATTGCCATTTGGTCTGTGACTGCTTATTGGGCACTGGCAGCCAACCCCCATATCTGAGGATCATTCCTCTAGGGGACAATCGCCCCACGCTGATAGCAAAACCGTTACCAGGCACAGATCACAACTGACCACAATCCCATATAATAGGAAGATTTAGGCTGAAACTATGGAGAAGAAGAAAAACCAAAAGTAACATCAAACTGAATATTGGGACTCTTAAAGACAAATGAATCGACTCGCGCAAAATTTTATGTATATGTTCATGTTTAAAACAACTTCAGTGCTCTGGAAGACATTGGTGAGGAACAATGAACTAGGTTGAGAAACTTGATAATTAAAGCTTTATGAAGAAATTCCTAGAGCTGATAAAAAAAAAGCAAAGAAGAACTGGATGACAAAAGAAATTTTAGGCTTGATGGAAGAACGGAGGAGGGCAAAAATGTAGAAAAGGAAACGAGGAAGAATACAAAAACTATGTAAGGCAAATCATTGCAAGATTCAAATGCTTTCCCTTCCCTTGCCCTCATCCCTGGGCAAAACGATAAGGACAGACAAGGCTTACTATGGCAAGGTGATAATTACAGACAAGGCTAACTATGGCAAGGTGATAACTACAGACAAGGCTAACTATGGCAAGGTGATAACCACAGACAAGGCTTACTATGGCAAGACGATAACTACAGACAAGGCTAACTATGGCAAGGTGATAACCACAGACAAGGCTTACTATGGCAAGGTGATAATTACAGACAAGGCTAACTATGGCAAGGTGATAACCACAGACAAGGCTTACTATGGCAAGACCATGACTACAGACAAGGCTAACTATGGCAAGGTGATAACCACAGACAAGGCTAACTATGGCAAGGTATAACCACAGACAAGGCTTACTATGGCAAGGTGATAACCACAGACAAGGCTTACTATGGCAAGACGATAACCACAGACAAGGCTAACTATGGCAAGACGATAACTACAGACAAGGCTAACTATGGCAAGGTGATAATTACAGACAAGGCTAACTATGGCAAGGTGATAACTACAGACAAGGCTAACTATGGCAAGACGATAACCACAGACAAGGCTAACTATGGCAAGACGATAACCACAGACAAGGCTAACTATGGCAACACGATAACTACAGACAAGGCTAACTATGGCAAGGTGATAATTACAGACAAGGCTAACTATGGCAAGGTGATAACCACAGACAAGGCTTACTATGGCAAGACCATGACTACAGACAAGGCTAACTATGGCAAGGTGATAACCACAGACAAGGCTAACTATGGCAAGGTATAACCACAGACAAGGCTTACTATGGCAAGGTGATAACCACAGACAAGGCTTACTATGGCAAGACGATAACCACAGACAAGGCTAACTATGGCAAGACGATAACTACAGACAAGGCTAACTATGGCAAGGTGATAATTACAGACAAGGCTAACTATGGCAAGGTGATAACTACAGACAAGGCTAACTATGGCAAGACGATAACCACAGACAAGGCTAACTATGGCAAGACGATAACCACAGACAAGGCTAACTATGGCAACACGATAACTACAGACAAGGCTAACTATGGCAAGGTGATAATTACAGACAAGGCTAACTATGGCAAGGTGATAACTACAGACAAGGCTAACTATGGCAAGGTGATAACCACAGACAAGGCTTACTATGGCAAGACGATAACTACAGACAAGGCTAACTATGGCAAGGTGATAACCACAGACAAGGCTTACTATGGCAAGGTGATAATTACAGACAAGGCTAACTATGGCAAGGTGATAACCACAGACAAGGCTTACTATGGCAAGACCATGACTACAGACAAGGCTAACTATGGCAAGGTGATAACCACAGACAAGGCTAACTATGGCAAGGTATAACCACAGACAAGGCTTACTATGGCAAGGTGATAACCACAGACAAGGCTTACTATGGCAAGACGATAACCACAGACAAGGCTAACTATGGCAAGACGATAACTACAGACAAGGCTAACTATGGCAAGGTGATAATTACAGACAAGGCTAACTATGGCAAGGTGATAACTACAGACAAGGCTAACTATGGCAAGACGATAACCACAGACAAGGCTAACTATGGCAAGACGATAACCACAGACAAGGCTAACTATGGCAACACGATAACTACAGACAAGGCTAACTATGGCAAGGTGATAATTACAGACAAGGCTAACTATGGCAAGGTGATAACTACAGACAAGGCTAACTATGGCAAGGTGATAACCACAGACAAGGCTTACTATGGCAAGACGATAACTACAGACAAGGCTAACTATGGCAAGGTGATAACCACAGACAAGGCTTACTATGGCAAGGTGATAATTACAGACAAGGCTAACTATGGCAAGGTGATAACCACAGACAAGGCTTACTATGGCAAGACCATGACTACAGACAAGGCTAACTATGGCAAGGTGATAACCACAGACAAGGCTAACTATGGCAAGGTATAACCACAGACAAGGCTTACTATGGCAAGGTGATAACCACAGACAAGGCTTACTATGGCAAGACGATAACCACAGACAAGGCTAACTATGGCAAGACGATAACTACAGACAAGGCTAACTATGGCAAGGTGATAATTACAGACAAGGCTAACTATGGCAAGGTGATAACTACAGACAAGGCTAACTATGGCAAGACGATAACCACAGACAAGGCTAACTATGGCAAGACGATAACCACAGACAAGGCTAACTATGGCAACACGATAACTACAGACAAGGCTAACTATGGCAAGGTGATAACTACAGACAAGGCTAACTATGGCAAGGTGATAACTACAGACAAGGCTAACTATGGCAAGGTGATAATTACACACAAGGCTAACTATGGCAAGGTGATAACTACAGACAAGGCTAACTATGGCAAGGTGATAACTACAGACAAGGCTAACTATGGCAAGGTGATAACTACAGACAAGGCTAACTATGGCAAGACGATAACCACAGACAAGGCTAACTATGGCAAGGTGATAACTACAGACAAGGCTAACTATGGCAAGACGATAACCACAGACAAGGCTAACTATGGCAAGGTGATAACTGCAGACAAGGCTAACTATGGCAAGGTGATAATTACAGACAAGGCTAACTATGGCAAGGTGATAACCACAAACAAGGCTTACTATGGCAAGGTGATAACTACAGACAAGGCTAACTATGGCAAGGCAATAACCACAAACAAGGCTAACTATGGCAAGGCAATAACCACAAACAAGGCTAACTATGGCAAGGCAATAACCACAAACAAGGCTTACTATGGCAAGGTGATAACTACAGACAAGGCTCTCGTGTTGACCGAATCAATCCAGGATCGATGCTGGACTAATGGTCAGACAGACCATTGATAGCCTTCCTGCCTAAAAAAAAAAGTAAATAAATAAATAAATAAATAAATAAATGAATAAAGGCAATGATCTACAAAAATCAGACTCTGAAACAGCTCAAATTAGATAATATTGCGTCAATAAATGCCCACCTACATACCAGAATCACCACTATTCAAGCAATACTGCATTAACAGAGAACACCTCTCCATCGTAGATGATCTGTTGCTCTTTGATGACAGAATCGTTATCCCAAAAAGAGATGAGAATTGAAACGCTCAATTGCATTCATGAAGGGCACCTTGGAATTGTGAAACGCCGAGCACTTGCCTCATTCTGTCTGGTGGCCTGATATCTGTACAGATATTGAAGATCTTGTAAAAACTGTGCCACCTGTGCTAAGCATAGACCAACACAAACGGAACCGCTACTTCCCTCCTCATTCACTGATTGACCATGGTCCATACTGGGCATGCTTTGTTCGACCTTCATGGCAAGACCTCTGTCATTGTGGTAGACTATTATTCTTGATGGCCAGAGCTGCGTCTCCTGGACAACCAAACGAGCAACAACCTTATCAGCAAATTGAAGAGCATTTTGTGATCCATGGCATCCCTGATGTCATTGTCTTCAACAACGGGCCAAAGTTCACCAGTACAGAATTCCGTAACTTTGTGGCAGATTTCGATTTCACACACACCACGAGCTCTCCTCAGTGTCCCCAAAGTAATGGACATGCTGAAAGAGCCGTGAAGACAGTGAAAAACCTATTGGAAAAAGCAAACGATCCCTATAATGCTTTCCTTCTGTACAAGGCAAGTCCACTGCAAAATGTAAAATCCTTCATCGAACTCTTGATGTGAAAAAAACAAAACAAAAAATCTCCATTATTCCTTCCAGACTTCTCCCAAAGATCCCTGATCACTCCTTCATCAGACAGAAAGAAGAGAACATGAAACAGAAGCAGTGATCTTTCTTCAGTCTTCGTCACGCTGCAAGAGAAGCAACAGCCCTGTGACACTGTCTTTATCAAGGACATGAAGAAATCAGGAACAGTCTTGGGAAAACACTACAATCCCCGTTCCTTCACCGTCCAAACGGACAGTGACCCCATCAGACGAAATCGCACACACCTGGTTGTAACCTCCAGTGATGCGCAGTCCTTGCAAGGAACGACTGCAATGGCTGAGGACACACCTGCATCCTCCACCCTCTTCCCCACACTCTTCTCCCCATGAACCCCTACCCACATCTCAGCAACGGTCCCGTGTTCCAATGCCTGCATCACCAGATGTCACATCTCCAACACCAATCATCACCCGACTCTCTGCAGATCACAAAGAACCAATAGAAGACCACAGCGGCTTGGTTAAAAAAAACAACAACGATAAATCATGAACGACGACAACATGTAACGAAATGGACAAAATGATACGGAGGATAATGAACTCAACAAATGAAGAAAGTTTAGGTACACATTAATTTTAGAAACTGTTCATCTGATAAATAATTGTTTATTCCTCAAAAAGGGGAGTAGTAGGATTAGCGCAAAGCAGACTACACGTTAAGGGAAGTAACTCCCACATTAGTAGATAAGCCCAGTCGTTCTTATTAAATTAGAGAGTCACTGAGACTTATGGGAAGGCAACGGTTGCTAGAGAAAACAATCGGCCAGCTCCGAATATTGATACTACAGAATAATACACACAACATCGAAAGACAGATAGAGACAAAAAATGAACGAACGACCGAATGAAAAAATGAATAAACGAATGAATGAATGAATAGGTGGATGAATGAAGGGATTAATTAATTAATAATTGATTTAATCAGTTAACTTATTCATAAATGAATTCATCACTGTACAAACTTACGGATATGGGAACAATATGGGAACAATACTTTATTTCTATCAATGTTTAAAAATATTGACACCATTATTTTTGATGAAATATGTTTATGCTGCATTGATGTGTTGGTGTGTGCATCAGACTGTGTTTGTATAGCATTGATGTATGAATATACCAGCCCTACCTCCCGCCCACCCATCGTTGTTTTGTTTTGTTTTGTTTTTCGTAAAGCACAGCGAGCATTCCCTGACATGCATTGTTTGCGCTGTAAAAATAAAATTTACTTTCACTATTATCTTTATTTTTTAATTGCAGGGATATCACCATATATAGATCAGTGTCATTTGCGCAGGGTGGTGCGTGCACATGTTTTTTGTGTCGTGTGCATGGGGGATGCATGCATGAATTTTTTTGTGTAGCATGCGAAAGGGGATTTTGTGTGCATGTGACTGCAGTTTTAGAAAACAGCTCACTTGGGAACTTGGTGTGGACTGGGTTACTTAGCCAGTCTCCAAAACACCGCCTTGAGCTCCAGGCGTTAAAAGAAAAAAAGAAAAGAAGACGAAAACGAAAGAAGAAGAGAGAGATGGAGCAGAAGAAGCAGAAAGAAAAGAAGTAGAAAAGAAGAAGACGGACAAAAGGAGAGAAAGGAGAGAAAGGAGAAGAAGAAGAACAAGAACAAGAACAAGAAGAAAACGAAAAAGAAGTAGTAAAGAAAAAGAAGGCCAAACAAAAACAAAAAAAGAAGAAAAAAGAAGTAGGAAAAGGAGAAGAAGGAGAAGAAGAAGGAGAAGAGGAAGGAGAAGAAGAAGGTGAAAAAGGAGAAGAGGAAGGAGAAGAAGAAGGTGAAAAAGGAGAAGAAGAAGAAGAGAAAGAAAATGAATTAGAAGGAGAAAAAGAAGAAGAAGAAGAAAAAAGAAGAAAAATAAAAAAAGGCAAAAAAGAAGGATAAGCAG
>JAPXFY010000030.1:46796901-46821901 GCA_030674185.1 Monoplex corrugatus | reverse complement strand
CACCCATCATCACCATCATCACCATCATCACCATCATCATCATCACCATCTTCATCACCATCATCACCATCATCATCATCATCATCATCATCATCATCACCATCATCACCATCATCATCATCACCATCTTCATCACCATCATCATCATCATCATCATCATCATCACCCATCATCATCAACCATCATCATCACCATCATCACCATCATCACCATCATCACCATCATCACCATCATCATCATCATCACCATCACCATCATCATCACCATCATCATCACCATCATCACCATCATCATCACCATCATCACCATCATCACCAGTGTTTTTGTTTACGTAAACAACAATAAGTGAAGATCGGCTGTTAGGTTTTCCCCATTTTACAATGAGGTAGGCGTGTGTGAAGCAATGTAACAACATTGTGACGCTACTTTTTTCTGTGTGCATTGTCCAACCTTCTTACATGAGTCTACCTTCTCTGAGTAAATTAATTAGCTATGGACCCAGGCTTAGGCAAGGCCATCACTCCACAGAAGGACAGGAGAAGATCAGGCAAGCTAGTATCAACAGTTCTGAAATACACTCTTTTGTGGACAACTTGCACAGGCTCACAACACAACGTACATAGAAAAGCTAGGTCATTTATCGCCTGTCAATTTTGTCTGCTCAAAGAGTTAGTTACTCGACAAGTCTGTTGCAAAAGCCTTGAGTTGTCAAGATATGATAATCTTCTGTTTTGTTGCGGAGAAATGCAATAATTGCTTGAATATGTATTTTCGCACACAGTAGGGTATTTAAAACACTGACTGAATCATTCAACATACGTTACGATGTGAATCGTCAGCTCATGCTGAAATAAAGAGAATTGACAGCCGCCATATTCCTACCAGAAGAAGTTTGTGTCCAACCTCCATTGTATATAAATATTGTTCAGATTTGTCAATGAGATTGTAATAATGTTCAGCAATCATTGTCTTTATTTTTTGTTTTGTCAAAAACGAATTAAAAACACGTTTGAAAAACAAAGTTTGTGTCCAACCTTAAAAGAGGTGTATAACTTCATTCGCATTACTCCATTTTGATTTGCCTGTCTCCTGATATATACCACATAAGACTTCTATCTGCCCATGTCCAGACAGTCACTGACATATAAACCAAATTATCCAGGATGTGCATTTGACCCCAGATGTGACCAAGTTAGTGCAAGGTAACTTTATAGCATCATGATTATCATCCTCATCGACATAATCATCATTGCATTACATAAAAAAAAACTGCCACTTCTGTGGCTATCAATGATGGCGTAGAAAAAAAAAAGGTGAGCACAAAGGTAACTTCTGAAGTGCGATGATCCTTAAAAAAAAAAGAACAGTTAGTGAGAGGGTCATATCTTCTGCCTTACTCCATGTACAACTGCCCTACCTGCTGCAAGCCATGCTATGATAAATGTCTGAAGGAAACATTTTATGAAATTTAGTTGTGTGTTTTCGCAGAGTGCCATTTTTATAGTGACTATATAACAGCAAACCATTCTTGTACAGCTCTATTCTCCACGCTCATCTGGATTCACTTGCATTACACATCTACAGGACACTGTGTGTAATTCATACACATGTTTTTGTTATATCAAACACAGACACACACAGACACACAGAGACACACACACACATACGCAAGCACACACGCACGCACGCAAGCACACACACCTAAGCACAGAGAGAGAGTTGAAATCTATTGGTTTATCTGGCAATATGTATGATTACATTAAATCTTTTTTAGCCAATACAACTATTCTGGCAAGAGCGGGAACTAGTTATTCTACTTCACGACATCTTGATATGGGAATTCCACAAGGTTCAATGATAGCACCACTTTTATTTAATATCCTTATACAGGATTTTCCTAAAGCACTCTCAAATCGCGTTGTTTTGGCACAGTACGCTTATGATATATGTATTTGGATGAATATTATTTTAAAAAAGACAACTCCACAGAGAGCACAGAATTACATTAGGAAGTTGTATCAGTCTGATCTTGATAATCTTGGAAACTATATGATAGAAAATGGTCTGTCGTTGTCAGCGGAAAAAACTAACATGATGCTTATTAATCCTGGTGGTATTTTAAGTAACTTGCCTACTTTCAGATTGCTTGGTGAATTGTTACATTACAAACAGGTTGTAAAATTTCTGGGAATCTTTATGACATCGAAATTAAACTGCAATGTTCATTTTGATTATATTTCAACAAAAGCAAGAAAAGCCTTAAATTTTCTAAAGATAATAAGCAGATTACCCTGGTGAATGGATATAAACATATTAATTCATCTATCAATCGCATGGCTGGTATTTCATTTTGTTCTTTTTTTTTGTTTTTTGTTTTTTCCCTGTGGTTTGCCTGGCGCACTGACAACTTTCCACTTTTCTATCAATATCAAAATCTAAGCATCCACTGAAGCAGGCAGACAGTGGGAACAGCACTCTACTGTCCGAACGTTGATTGGATTAATGCTGCAGAAGCTGATCAGTGAGATGACTTCTCACTGGCAGAAGCAAACCGTAGTGCCAGTACGTTTCGCCAATCCGGTTGGACTTATAACTCATATCTGCTGCCTTCCATGTTGGTTTTGCTGCTTTGCAATAGCACTGTAGTGATCTTTCCAGGGCACAGACCCCGGGCGATGAGTATGAAGATCCTGGGCTGCCCAGCCATTAGAATGCCCCTTTGGGCCTTGATGATGTGGTCCAAAGGAATGTGTAGCTGTACATATGGTGTCGGCTTGGCTCTAGAAGATGCCAGAAGATGGCGTGATATGTCATCCAACCACCGTAAGGGTTCCACAACAGATTTGTGTAGGGTTTGCGCCTTACTCTTCTTCTCCCCCACAGATACCCCCACAGACACCCCCACAGACACCCCCACAGACACCCCCAAGTCAGTAGGCTCCAACTTTATCTGTCCTCCTCATCCATCTTCACAACCATTGAGAATTTAGCATCATCCACCTGGTCCGATGTTTGGATGTCCAGTCCTGTATTTGTCCAGACATGGAGGTTGGATCATAGGCGCCAGGACACGTTCATCCACACGATGCTGGGCCATGTACACTGCATCATAGGGGCCAGACCTGCTCCCTGTTCACCCAGTTATACCATCAGGTGCAGGTTGCGCAGTGACAGTGGGGGAAAACATGATGAAAAACGAACACGTCTTCTGCAACTACCGCTACTACTTCTGCTGCTACTACCACAACTACTACAACAACAGCAACCACAAGAACAGATACTACTACTACTACTATTACTATTACTACTACCACCACCACTACCACCACTATTACTACTGCCACTACCACCACCACCACTACTACTACTACTACTACTACTACTGCTGCTGCTGCTACTGGGTCTATATTCATACCAACTCCTTCTTCCTTCAAACATAACTTGGAGACATACATTTTTCGTTTAGCAGTGATTTACGCCTTCATCCACCCACCCACCCTTTCATCCCAGTCCCTGCATGCTGGACGTGGTTTGTGTGCGTTGTGTGGCTGTGTCCCGGGGTATGTCATCTCTCCACCTTGCCATTCGGTTTGTAAGCAAGGTAACTGATGACTGGGTTTGAACGGGTCATGCAACGCATGGACAGCCCCCCTTTGCTTGATGAAACGACTATCGAGTGGTGTCCGGAGCTTGGGAGGCGATTGTCCAGAGAGTGGCGAGGCATTGGTACTCTGGGTCTCATCCCAATCCCCTTGGCATTTCTTGTTAACTATGCATAGGTGTTTGTATTTGCATGTTCTGTGGTAACACTTACAAATGTAACACTATTCTAAGATCAGGCATTTATTATCATTGTTAAAAGATCACAAATTTCAGCGCAAAATATGTCTGCAGATTATGCGTTCTTTTATGAATGTGTATGTGCCCGCGTTCATGCGTGTATATGTGCAAGTGATTGTGCTTGTGTATTTGTGGGTGAATCATGAGTACCTGTTCATGGGCAAGCGCGTGTATGCGTATGCTTGTGTATTTTGCTAGTGGCGTAAATCTTGAAAAACAATCACCAGTGCAGTTTGGCTAACCTATATACCATCAGCTATACTCCTTAAGCCACTGTTAAGGTGATACTGGTTCATTTGTCTAATTTGCATCTGGTTTTCAAATGTAATTTAAAGCTGCCTTAAAACATTTGTCTTGTTAGCAATGTGACGCACGTTTTCCCTATTAAAGTGTTTTGTTAACTGCATTTTTTACAGCAATATTGATGTATATGTCGTGTAAAGTGAATTAATTTACTGTTCTAGAGAAAAGCTGTACATGCTTTTCGACCTTTTCCCAGAATTTTCGAACTAGGGTACATTCGAAGAAGAAATGTTCTATGATTATCAAGATTTTGCGCTAAATAAATATTGTAATTATTATTATTATTATGAAGTCGATTTCATTCTAACTAAAGGAACACTGATCTTGTTATTTTCTTTATATATATATATATATATAATATATTGGATCCAGTGTGGAGAACCGTTGTAGTTCTTTTTTTCTAATTTCTTTGGTTATGTTTAGAGATAGTGTCCAAAGAGTGTGACCTGTCTTGAAGTTTAGATTTCTGAGCCAAACGTTGTATACACATCATTCTTGTAGTTAAATTGGTCGCTGTTTCTTTATTAGTTAACATTTTGTAGATTGCTGCTGGTTTAGTATCGTCTACCCCTACATCATTCCATGTTTTTTCATTATCTTTACGTCACGGGTACTTATCCGTTGCTTCCAAGAACCGAGGATAGCATTCATCAGAGCCTTATATTACATAACGATGTTAGGGTGAGTTTGTTGGATTACATTCTGTGCTTTTGTAATGTGAACAGTCTTCTTTCGTTTATCTGTATCATTTATGTTTCAGTTCATTAAATCCATTAATTCTATTATTATTATTATTATTATGAACATTTAGTACGCCTAATCAAATTAATGCCCTAGGCGTTTACAATGGCAAAACATATAACCAGAATCACAAGCACACACACACACGCCCACAGAAGCACCCACACACACACAAACACACACACACACAAACAAACACACACACAGCATGACATGCAAATACAATGACACATTGACACTAAGACACTATAATGTCACCATTACATTACATGGGGGGAAGGGGGCAGAGATTACCAGTTTTGGGAAACAGGTGAGTTTTGAGGGAGCGTTTGAATGTGGACAGAGAGGGTGAGTATCTAAGAGAGCGAGGTAACTGATTCCAGATGGTTGGAGCTTGATAGGAAAAAGAACGCTGCCCAAACCTTTTAGTGCGGACTATGGGGATACTATAGAGACGGGTATCAGATGCGGACCGCAAAGCTCGAGATGGCGTGTAGAGATGTAACAGATGGGTGAGATACTCAGGACAGGAAGACTCAATAGATTTGAAGCAGAGGCAGGCAATCTTGTAGGATATTCTTTGCTGAACAGGGAGCCAGTGGAGAGAACAGAGCAATGGCGTAACATGGTTAAATTTTGAAGAGCGGAAGATGAGACGGGCAGCATGATTTTGAACTTTCTGAAGTTTGTTAATGAGATGAGAGGGGGAACCAGAAAAAAGAGCATTACAGTAATCGAGACGGGATAGAACAAATGCACAGACAAGAGCCTTTGTCGTGTCTTCTGAGAGGAGGTGGCGGATAGAAGCAATTCGGCGGAGTTCAAGAAAACAAGTCCGACAGACGTTGCTCACATGCTGGTGGAAGGACAGGGTTTGATCAAGAGTTACACCAAGGTTACGGGCAAAATGGGAGAGAGGGATAGATGAGTCAACAAGTGTGACAGAGGTTGGAAGAGAGGGGTGATTTTGGAGTTTGGGTGGGGTGATCAAGATCAATTCGGATTTCTCTTCATTTAATTTCAGTTTGTTTTCAGTCATCCAATCCTTCAGGTCAGCTACACAAGATTGGGTTTTCTGGATCATGATGGGAAGGTCAGGGAGAGGCCCAGAGACATACAGCTGATTGTCATCCGAGAAAGAATGATGCTGAAGCAGGTGTTCTTGGACAATAGAGGAGACAGGGTAGGTGTAGAAAATGAAAAGTAGGGGGCCCAGAACAGATCCTTGTGGCACTCCGTAAGTCAGACAGGAAGGATTAGAAGAAAGACCATTGACAGAAACTACTTGCAGACGATTGGTGATGTAAGAATGAAACCAGTAATTCTACAAGGTGTTCTGTTTGTATTTATATAAAAAACCATTGTTCCAAAGATTTTGACTGCGAAACTCGCCAATGTTTATGTATGTTAATTTTGTAAGCACTTTGTTGTTTAAATAGGTAGTGAAAGCAATCATCCTGAACTTATTTTTTATTTCATTGAGTATTTTTTCCTCATCTGGGTGACTATCTATTTCAAACAATTCTCGACCATTTGTTATCCTTTCAAAGTAAGGTTTAGGAATGCAGCACAAGTTCTCGTTGCAAGAGTTAAGTAATTTACCTATCCATTCTAAATAAAAGGTTTTCATGTTGATCATATCTACCATTTGATTCCACCTTCTTTGTAGTATTCTTATATAACTGTTCTTTTTATTTTTGCAAAAGTGTTCGTATTTGAATACTTTTTCTGTCATATTTAAAAAGATACAGGCATCTTTTTATTTCCCCAAGAATGCGTTCAAGTAATGCGATTGACTGCATTACAGATGTAAATAGGTTGACAAGAAAAGGTCTAATGATAATTATTTTACCATGATGACTAAGATCTCTCTGACTTCAAGAATGTATCAGTTTCTTCGTCTTTTGAAATCTTCCTGTCCAGTTATCTTCAGTGTATTCAGCTTGTTTATTATTGTGAAAGTATATATTACATTGTTTTCCGTTGTTTTTAGACGGTAAATTATTGTTAGCGATCTGTTTACCTATTTTCAAAGCTTTTGTCAGAGAACAATGTGAATTTATTGATAAATTCTGATAATTTCTCAGTGTCTTTTTTGTTTTGTACAATGTTGTCTCACCTACGAATTGTTTTGTCTTCATTGCTATGTTTTCTGTGTTTCGATTCAATTCTTATTCCATATGTATTATTATTTCTAATTTTTATTGCCAGTATTTCCACTTCTAATCTGAAAGCCAGTGGCCAGAGGTGGCACCCTTGTCTGATTTCACAGTTTGTAGTAAAGGGTTGAGCTATCCATTCACCGTGGTTACTGCTAGGGACTCCTGTTTTCGTTAGCAATGAACCTAAAATATCTTTAGTGCCTTCTGTCTTCTCTAGTAATGAACGTCCTAGTTTTCCTTTAGTGACTTGTGTCCACTTTAATGATGAACGTCCTACTTTTCATATAGTGCCTTCAGTTCTATTTAGTGATGGACGTCCTACTTTTCATATAGTGCCTTCAGTTCTATTTAGTGATGGACGTCCTACTTTTCATATAGTGCCTTCAGTCCTATTTAGTGATGGACGTCCTACTTTTCATATAGTGCCTTCAGTCCTATTTAGTGATGGACGTCCTACTTTTCATATAGCGCCTTCAGTCCTATTTAGTGATGAACGTCCTACTTTTCATATAGTGCCTTCAGTCCTATTTAGTGATGGACGTCCTACTTTTCATATAGTGCCTTCAGTCCTATTTAGTGATGAACGTCCTAGTTTTCCTTCAGTGACATGTGTCCCTTTTAGTGATGAACGTCCTTGTTTACCTTTAGTGACTTGTGTCTTCTTTAGTAATGAACGTCCTAGTTTACCTTCAGTGACATGTGTCCCTTTTAGTGATGAACGTCCTTGTTTACCTTTAGTGACTTGTGTCTTCTTTAGTAATGAACGTCCTAGTTTACCTTCAGTGACATGTGTCCCTTTTAATGATGAACGTCCTTGTTTACCTTTAGTGACTTGTGTCTTCTTTAGTAATGAACGTCCTACTTTTCCTTCAGTGACTTGTGTCCTCTTTAGTAATGAACGTCCTACTTTTCCTTCAGTGATTTGTGTCTTCTTTAGTAATGAACGTCCTACTTTTCTTTCAGTGATTTGTGTCTTCTTTAGTAATGAACGTCCTACTTTTCCTTCAGTGATTTGTGTCCTCTTTAGTAATGAACGTCCTACTTTTCCTTCAGTGATTTGTGTCTTCTTTAGTAATGAACGTCCTACTTTTCCTTCAGTGATTTGTGTCTTCTTTAGTAATGAAGTCCTACTTTTCCTTCAGTGACTTGTGTCCTCTTTAGTGATGGACGTCCAAGTTTTCCTTTTATCTGTGTCATCTGTGGAAGGGACTGTCATTCCTTGATAGGCTTGTCCACTCACACACGTTCTGCACCAGATGAAGACATCCAGACATCCAGACTGCAACCCCATAGTCTTTTGAGACTGATGGATGCCAAGGATATCATTATTGTCATTATTATCATTATGTGATAATACTGATAATGATGATAATGGTGATGATGATCATTATTACCATCATCATCATTATATCATCATCATCATCATTATCATCATTATCATTGTCATCACCAGAACAACAGGAACATCACCAGCACCAGCATCACTCCTGATCCACTGAACATCAGTGACCTGTGTCCGGGTGTTGACTATTTCATGAATCAGAATCAAATAAACTTCACAGTCCTTCAGGTCAATGTGTCAGACTGTTGGATATATGGTTTTTTAGACTTTCTGACACACCAGAGAGTGGTGTATGGGATGTGTGATGAGTTCACTTCTTTCTGTCTTCTGCATATGGAGGTACCACAGGGTATGTTAGTGCGGGCCCGGGTCCAGAGATTGGCATACTGGTGTGATTCTAGTCAATGGGAAACAGCGATACTTGAAAAGCATAATTTTGTCCACTTTGTAGCACCATTATTTTCAATAGGATGTAATCGTTATTCTATGGAAGAAAATTACTTCGACTCATCGGAAAACCACATGTCTTTTTTACACTATAACAAGTCTTTGGTTAAACTGAATATACAAGCAGTTGAAGATCACAGTTTTATTAAAGTGTCTACGTCACCCTCTTGTGGGTACATGATATTACCACGTCAGATTTCATTTGGGACGGGTCGTGGCATCTGGGAAGAAGTGAAGGCACCCCCTGGCTGTGTCATCATGGTCAGTTTTCAGGGAACATCTTACAAACCTGTCATGTACGCAGACTTGATTTATACACAACCAGATACACGTCAAAGCGTTCTGCGTATGTGTGGTGAGAATAATTCATCAGCTCGCATTTTCCCAACAACACACATCAAGATTCGTGTTGGCAGTCTAACTGACACACTGTCAGCTGACAGAGTCTGTCTAAAAATATTCTTTTCTTTTCACCCAGAGACAGCAAAACCCCATATAATACCCAGTGGTCTGTTCAACTGTTCTGTCAATCACTATTCCAGTTTTCAGCACCACCTGGACTGTAACGTGAAGTCAGAGTGTGAAGATGGACAGGATGAAACAGAACACTGTCCCTTCAGTAGTCCTGGCTGTCAGGGTTTGGTGGCTTCACGTAACAAATGTTTTGTACATCCTAAAGTAAAGGCTTCTTTGACTCCTGCCCTGGCAACTTATGAGTGTCAGAAGATGGATGGACAGCTGGCTTCAGTCAAAACCAGACAGGAGCAAACCGATTTCCTGAAAATCTTTACTCATCGTGACACCTTTGAAATGCTATCAGGTTTCTCATCAGGCTGGACGTCTGTGACTTTCATGTATAGCAGGTTCCGTCATTGGTCTGACAAGACTCTGATCTACAACCTTGTTCATATCTTTCGTAGATTCAGATACTTTGCTGAAAGATTAATTTGGCATAGTGCCGTGGATGCACGCAGCTGTACACATGTTACCCATTTAGACCGTATAGCTTGTCAGGTGAAATCACAGTCACAAATTCTGTATTCTGTTCAAACAGTTGAGTTCCCTGCTTTAGACCCAGCCCTGTCCTTTTTGGTACAGACACAGCAGACATTATCAGATTGTCCAGATAGTCACGTGACACATACATTTTTGTTTTGTGATCTTCAAGTTTACTGTAGACAAAACATGTATTCAACATTATGCATGTTCTGGAATATGAACACTAAGAACACAGATACAAGGATGTTCCCTGTAAAGCACACTGACTACACCATTGCTATGTTTGTGTGTGATGATGACATGACAACACTGCCTTACACCCTGGTGTGTGACTTCAGACACGACTGTCCTGATCACAGTGATGAGTCATTCTGTCAACATCCTTCATGCACTGGTTTTCTGTGCAACAGTGGTCAGTGTGTGTTGGACAGCCAACGTTGCGATGACCAAACAGATTGCTTGGATGACTCTGATCAGGTTAAGTGCCCCAGTGACCTTAACGACCGCTGGTACCACAAAGAGGCCAACAAAAATCAGCGACTTTTCATCGACCTGGATGGTACAGGCTACTTTACTCAACAGCTGATGACATCTCATCAGTCTTGTCCTGACACTCATTACTGGTGTACAGAAGACTGGTTGTACTGTCTCCCTGTCTACACTCGATGTAACGGATTTTCTGACTGTACATATGGTGAAGATGAACAAGACTGTGAGACATTCACCTGTCCTGGTTTCTACCGGTGTCGTGATTCTAAAGTTTGTGTTCATGGAGATCATCTGTGTGATGGCTGGGGCCAGTGTCCACAGCGTGATGATGAATGGCTGTGTGGCATGACCTGTCCTGATGGCTGTCAATGTCAGGGTCAGTCTTCCCTATGTCCCCAGGCTTTCTGCGCCTACTTCTTTCCCCAGCTTCGATACTTGGACGCTTCAGGCTCAAGAATGACGCTGACTGATTTCAGTAACAACACATATCTCATTCATCTGAGTTTTTCCCATTGTTCTCTTGTCAATATATCAAGTGTGAAGCTTCGCAACCTGCAGTACCTTGATCTGACCTACAACCAGCTGAAAACTGTAGATAGGATTGTTTTTTATGAGCTATGGAATTTAAAAACGTTGCTTTTAGCAAACAACCCTCTGAATTTATTAAAAGGTAGGCCATATTTCTTGTTTCATTATGCTCTAGCAAGCATAGATGCTTCAAGAACACGTGTCCAAATACTTAACAGTAAACTGCCCATGTTCTTTCCCCAAGTCACATATCTAAATCTATCATTTTCTGGCATTCAAAGAATCATGCCAAGAGCAGTCCAGTGTATGCCACAGTTGACCGAACTGGACATCAGGGGAAATGTGGTGACCGACTTTCCATTGAATGCATTGTCAAAGTGGAATCATTTGAAAAACATCTTCTCCTCAAATTACAGACTCTGTTGCAGTAATTTACTTATAAAACAATCACACACATTACGTTGTGTATCACCACAACCTGTCTTTTTTTCCTGCGAATATTTGCTACCAAGTGAACTCTACAGGCTTTTCTTTTGGTTACTTAGCACGTTCTCTATTTTAGCTAATTCGATTTGCTTTATAGTAAGGATTGTGGAAAAGAACATATTTGGAGCTACTTTCATTACGTTTATTCAGCATTTACAGATTGCAAACATCTGCATGGGAATCCATGTCAGCACTGTTTCAGTGGCCAATGAAATATTCTATGACAAATACATCTACATTGAAAAGGCCTGGACGACCAGTGTGACTTGCAATGTTGCTGCTTTTCTTTCCCTTTTGTCCAGTGAGGTGTCAGTTTTGATCCTCTGTTTCATGACACTGGATCACATGATTGTCCTTTGTTTTCCCTTAACTACGTGGACATTCAATAGATATCTGACAGCTGCAGCTTGTGCATCGACGTGGTGTATTGGACTTTTGTTGACTGTAATACCTTTTCTTCCTGGATTGTCACACTGGGGGCTGGATGGCCAGTCTGGTCTGTGTCGTCTGGCTCTCTTTGATGGCAGCGCCAAAGACGAGTTCAGGTGGTTTACAGTCACTGTTGTGTTTAACTGTATCCTGTGCTCTGTGGTGGTCGTTGGTCAACTCATCATTTACAGACGAACACCTATCCATCCAATCCTAATGGGTTCCACAAAGAAAGTGATTTATTTTTCAGTCCACCTGTTGATAAAAGTGGCTATAACAGATGCTGTGTGCTGGTTCTCCCTTGGTCTGACCAGTATGATGAGCTTAGACAGCGGTGGTGCCTCAGACAAGGCTCATGTGACCATGGTTGTGTTTCTGCTACCACTCAACCCACTGCTGTACATATGGACTGTTGTAACACAGCGACGACAACAAGAACAGGACAAGAGACTGTTACGAGTGTTAAAATCATGAAATTTGCTGTCAAAACAAACACACACACACACACACACACACACACACACACACCACACACACACACACACACACACACACACACACACACACACACACACACACAATAGTCAATCAAGAAAATTATCAAATGGCTTGATCATTACCAGAGTCCATTTTTCAAAGAAGTGTAGAGCTGTTATCTACATGCCAACTTCTACGTGAGACCTTCCTCAGGACTTGTGATGGGTGTGTGTTTAGTTCTTTTGTAGAATGTCTACACGAAAAACTATGAATGAGACCTTTCTGCACAGAATCTTACAGCGTGAAATGGAGAGTGTTCAGGCTTTTCCTGAAACAGAGATAAAGGAATGTATATATATATATATATATATATATATATATATATATATATATATATATATATATATAAGTGTGCGTGTGTGTATGTGTGTATGTATATATATATATATATATATATATATATATATATATAAGTGTGCGTGTGTGTGTATGTGTGTATGTATATATATATATATATATATAAGTGTGCGTGTGTGTGTATGTGTGTATGTATATATATATATATATATATATATATATATATATATAAGTGTGCGTGTGTGTGTATGTGTGTATGTATATATATATATATAAGTGTGCGTGTGTATGTATGTATGTATGTATATATATATATATAAGTGTGCGTGTGTGTGTATGTGTGTATGTATATATATATAAGTGTGCGTGTGTGTGTATGTGTGTATGTATATATATATATATAAGTGTGCGTGTGTGTGTATGTGTGTATGTATATATATATATATAAGTGTGCGTGTGTGTGTATGTGTGTATGTATATATATATATATATATAATATATATTTCCTCTTTGCTGTTGCTAGTTGATAGACAGCTGAGCATTTGGGCATCGACTGGGAGTGGGGGTGTTCTGTTATGTGAGATGAGTTTATACAGGATGGCTAGTTGTGTTGTGATTCAGACCTTTAATTATTTGTTTACTTTCTTTATAGATATGTTCCTTTTTTGAAGGTAAGATGCACAGCTACACATGTAATTTACATGTAACCAAGATTATTCCAGTGGTAGGCTGAGAAAATACCAGAGACTAGGTAAAACATAGTCTTGGTAGGGCCTCAGGCCCTGGCCAGCTCATGGATTTATGTGCAGGCTTAAGGCTTGTGCCATGATCACCATACACATGGCGCATATGGAATTCGTTCTGAGTGCGGAGACGTCATCTTGAGAAACTGAAACTGAAACTATCAAGTTACAATAAAGAAAGTCATCATCATTGTCATGTGCCCTGCCACATGGAGTTGGCGATCATAGCCCTCCATAGGAATCTATCTTTTGTTGCTGCAAGTACATCTCCTACCCTCTCCCTCTTCATCCACTCCAAAAGTCCACCCAGAATTTTCTCCCTTAGTCTACTCTTTTCCCTCCACCTTTCCTGTTGTAACTAGGTGTTCTAATTTTTCTTGCCTCATAAGTGTCCTATGAATGGTGTTTGTATTTTCCTAAGTTTCTTCATTATTAATGTTCTTTTTGTGTCTGCCTCCTTCAAGACTGTCTCGTTTGTTTTCTTCGCTCTCCATGGAATTCTTAACATTTTTCTTAGAAACCCCATTTCAGCTGCCTCAAGATTGCCCTGACTTTGCTTGTTGACTGTCGACGGTTCACATTAGTACAACAAATTAGTTTTATATAACACTGAAGACTGAAGTCATGGTGATCAGTAAAAAACATGAAATCCCCTCATGCAAAATAACAGCAAACGGCACAACCTTGAGGCAGGTTGATAAGTTTAAATACCTAGAAACGATCACTTCACCAGATGGCAGATGCACATCAGAAATAGCCAGCAGAATCGGCCACGCCAAAACAGCATTCAAGGAGATGAAAAGCATTCTTACCAACAAATGCCTATCAATTAACATCAGGAAGAGAGTTCTCGAATGCTATATAGAACCAATACTGTTGTACGGTTGCGAGGTGTGGGCAGTCAACAAGCAAAGCCAGAACAAGATTGAGGCAGCCGAGATGTGGTTTCTAAGAAGAATGTTGAGAGTTCCATGGACAGCAAAGAAAAACGAGGCAGTCTTGATGGAGGCAGACACAAGTAGATCATTGATAAGGAAGATTAGGAAAAGACAGGCAACATTTATAGGCCATTTTATGAGGAAAGGGGAATTGAAGCACCTGGTCACAACGGGAAAGCCAGAGGGAAAGAGAGCACCAGGTAGACCCAGGGACCAGATACTAGACGGGCTTGCAGAGTTGCTGGGGACAAGGAGGGTGGAAGAGATGTTTGAGGCAACAAGTGATAGAGACAGATGGAAGTCCATAATCGCCAACGCCATGCTGCAAGGCACCTGATGATGATGATGATGATGATAACACTGAAGAAGTCTCTTTTTGATGTTAAGTTATAGGCATTTGTTGGCAAGAAAAACTGTGTTAACAAATATGTTGATACAAACACTTTTATCGTAAATAATTCTGGAGAGAGGGGAGTAATCCGGGCCCAATAAATTGATCATTTGTATTAATTTGATTTTTGGTATTGTCTCCTGGACTCATCCATGTCCTTTTTCTTCTGTTAGGCTGCTCAAGCCAGGTGTTTCCTGTTATGAACTCATTCATCTGTGCCCATTCTCCAAGTTTCCCTTCCCTTTCATTTTGTGTACCAAGGCCATGAGGTCCGACTATATCCTCCACCCTATCCTGTCCCACTTTAGCATTAAAATCTCCCATTATTATTGTAACATCTTGTGATTTACATTGAGCCTTGGCCATCTCTAAAACTTCGTAGAAGTTGTCAATTTCGTCCTGGGTACCTGCGGATGTTGGTGTATACACCAGAATGATGTTGATATCAAATGGCTTGCCATCCAATTTAACCAGCAAAACTCTGTCGGACACAGCCCAGTATCCCTTAACTGCTTTTGATTTGTCCCTGTACATTATGATGCCTACTCCTCTTTCATGTGAGTTTCCTCCAGAATATATTACTGTATACTCTCTTGATGTTATCATGCCTGCCCCCTTCCATCTCACTTCCCCTAGTCCTAAAATACTAATGTTAAGCCTTTCCATTTCCATTTTGACACTCTAACTTCCACCTCCCCCCCCCCCCCCCTGCAGCATGTTGCGATGTTTTTTTTTAAGATTAACGCAGTAGCTTGCTGACGGTCTGCGCGGCATGACGATCCCTACCAGACGAAGCTGTTCCATAGGAGTCCCTATTTACGTCGTTATCCTCATTCATCTTGTTTTGTCCGGCCGTGAATATTTCTTGGGAAAGTACGATTGTGGTTTCCCGTTGCCTTCCATCGGTTTTTGTACAGGTCTCTCCGATAGCCTTTGTCGTTCCCACTACAACCTACAAGGCAGAAAAGGTGATTTTTTTTTCAGGGTTTACTCCTTTAGCTTATTCTCTCCCGAGATACCCACTAGGCAGTGGTAGTACCCATAGCTGGGGGTCTAATTCGTGGGCACCAGGGCATATCCACACGCCGGGGGGTGGGGGTGGGGGGCTGCGTGCCACACGTCTGGGGGCCAGACCTCCTCCAAGTCCGTCGAGTTTTAGCCTGAGCCCGTGAGGTGCTCAGTTACCACATGTCGCCACGAGGAGGCATAACGTAGGGCTTGCTGATGGAGAGGTTATGTACTGACAGAGAGAGAATTAAGCATTCTGCTCTCCTTTTCGCAAAGCTGCAAGCAGCAGTGCTAGCCAGCAGTGCAGGCTGAATGTGGGAGGTGACAAGCACGCAGTCACTAGCCGACACACTAGATGCATAACATTGATGAGTCATGTAACAAAAATCGTGTTAAGAATAATCATGATGAGGACAAGGAACAGAATCAAAAAGGAGATAGCAGAAGAACAGTGTGGATATGTCGAAGGGAAAGGAATTATTAATGCCATTTGCATTCTAAGAACTATCATAGAGAGGTCAGTACAGTTGAATAAGGATTTATTTTTATGCTTTGCTGTTTGTACCAAGGCTTTTGATCAGGTAAGACACAAAGAAATGATCAACCAGTTTGAAAGGCTCGATATTGATTGGAAAGATCTAAGAATAATCATAAATATAAATTATATTAGGAACAAACAACAGCAATGAGAATAGAAAAAGATATAAGCTCTTTCCAAAATATCAAAAGATGGACAAGGCAGGGTTGTGTTCTGTCACCAGATTTGTTTTCACTTTAAAGCAAAACCGTCATGACAAACCTAGAAAAATGCTCTGGGATAAAGGTTTGAAGAAAAATGATAACATTTGTTACGCAGATGACACCGTGCTAACTGCAGAAAATGAAAAAAACAAGACCTTCAAGAGATTTTGAATATAATATAATAGAAAGCACAAATAAAGGGCTGGAGCTAAATAGCAAGAAAACTGAAGCCATGGTAATCAGTAAAAAACATGAAATCCCCCCATGCAAAATGACAGCAATTGACACCACTTTGAGACAGGTTGATAAGTTTAAATATCTGGGAATAGTCATCTCACCAGACGGTAGATGCACATCAGAAATAGCCAGCAGAATCAGCCAAGCCAAAACAGCATTCAAGAAAGAGCAAGAGAGTTGCTAAATGTAATACAAAACTGATACTGTTGTACAGTTATGAGGAAAAAATTGAGGCAACTGAAATGTGGTTTATAAGAAGAATGTTGAGAGCTCTTTGGACAGCAGAGTAAACAAATGAGACAGTTTTGAAGAGGCAGACACAAGAGAATCATTAATGAAGGAGATTAGGAAAAGACAAGCAACATTTAAGGACATTTTATGAGGAAAGGGGAATTAGAACACCTGGTCACAGCAGGAAAGCTGGAGGGGAAAGAGAACACCAGGTTGACCTAGGGAGAAAATCTGGACGGACTTGCAGGGTGGCTGCAGACAGAGAAGGTGGGAGATGTACTTGCAGCGACAGGGGATAGATTCGTGTGGAGGGCCATGATCGCCAACACTATGCGGCAGGGCACATGATGATGATGATGATGATGATGACTGTCAGAGTGTATGCGATGGTACTTTTGAGATCGTGCAAATGTTTGTCTGATTGACGATGGCTCTTCATTTTCCTTTCATGGTAGATTTTTCAGCCACTTCTCTTAACTATTACTTTTTGATTTATACGATCAATGGTATGGTGACCACAGTTTGTTTGTGCAGCTATGATTTTAAGCATTTGAGGACTTCAAACTTGTATAAATGCAGAATTTGTTGGTAAGAATGCTTGTCATCTTCTTGAATGCTGATTTGGCTAGGCCGATTCTGTCGGTTATTTCTGATGTGCATCTGCCGTCTGATGAAACGATCGTTCCCAGGTATTTATACTTATTAATCTGTGTCAAGGTTGTGCCATTTGCTGTTATTTTGCATGAGGGGATTTCATGTTTTTTACTGATCACCATGGCTTCAGTCTTCCTGCTGTTTAGTTCCAACCCCTTACCTTTGCTTTCTATTTCTAGTATATTCACAAGGTTTTGTAGGTCCCTTTCATTTTCTGCAATTAGCACGGTGTCATCTGCGTATCGAATGTTGTTTATGTTTATCATTTTCCCTCCAACCTTTAATCCAGGGTCTTCCTCTAGGTTTCTCATGAAGTTTTCGCTGTAAAGTGAAAACAGATCTGGTGACAAAACACAACCCTGTCTGACTCCTCTTTTGATGTTTTGGAAAGAGCTCATATTGTTTTCTATTCTCATTGCAGCTGTTTGTTCCCAGTACATATTTCTGATTATTCGTAGATCTTTTCCATCAACATTGAGTCTCTCCAGTTGGTTGATCAATTCTTCATGTCTTACCCGATCGAAAGCCTTGGTATAATCAACAAAGCATAAATACAAATCCTTATTCATCTCAATTGACCTCTCTGTGATAGTTCTTAGGATGTATATGGCATTATTAGTTCCTTTCCCTTCCACAAATCCACACTGTTCTTCTGCTATTTCTCTTTTGATTATGTAATCTCCTCGTTTCTCTTTGCCTTCCTCCTTTCCTCCATCAAGCCCAACATTTCATTAGTCATCCAGCTCTTTTTCGCTTTTCTATCTGTCATAGGGATTTCTTCACAAGCTTCATTTATCGAATTTCTCAACTTTGTCCATTGTTCCTCACTGTCACCAACGTCTTCCAGAGTACTGAATTTGTTTTGAACATGTACATTAAATTTTTTATGTATCACTTCATCTGTCTTTAAGAGTCCAAGGTTTAGTTTGATGTTGCTTTTGGTCTGTTTCCTTTTCCTTAATTTCAGCCTTTACCTTCCCACTACAGGATTGTGGTCACTGTTGCAGTCTGCACCTGATAGTGTTTTTGTTGACAGTAAAGAATTTCTGAATCTTTTGTTGATCAGGATGTAGTCAATCTGATTTTTGGTATTAGCTCCTGGGCTCATCCAAGTCCATTATCTTCTATTTGGCTGCTCAAACCAGGTGTTTCCTACTATGAACTCATTCATCTGTGCCCATTCTACAAGTTTCCATCCCCTTTAATTGTGTGTACCAAGGCCATGAGGTCCAACTATATCCTCCACCCTATCCTGTCCCACTTCAGCATTAAAATCTCCCATTATGACTTCTTGTGGTTTACATTGGATCTTGGCCATCTCTAATACTTCGTAGAAGTTGTCGATGACTTCCTGAGTACTTGCGGATGTTGGTGCATACACCTGAATGATGCTGATATCAAATGGTTTGCCTCCCAATTTGACCAGCAAAACTCTGTCGGACACAGCCCAGCATCCCTTAACTGCTTTTGATTTGTCTTTGTCCATTATGATGCCTACTCCTCTTTCATGTGAATTACCACCAGAGTATATCACTGTGTATTCTCCTGATGTTATATGCCTGCCCCCTTCCATCTCACTTCCCCTAGTCCTAAAATACTAATGTTAAGCCTTTCCATCTCCATTTTGATGTTGTCTAATTTTTCCTTCTGCAACAGCGTTCTGATGTTCCATGTTGCTATTTTGATGTTTCTACATGTAAGTTTGAGTTTGGGTTTGGTCGCAGTAGCTGGTTGACGGTCTGGTGTCACCTGCGCCACATGACAATTCCTACCGGACGAAGGTGCTCCACAGGAGCACCTATTCACGTCGTTATCTTCATTTTCCATCTTTTTTCTGTCCATAATTGTCCTGGGGAAACTACGATGGTGGTTTCCCCTTGCCTTCCATCGTCTTTTTTTCAGGGTTAACTCCTTAGCCTTATTCTCTCCCGAGATGTCCACAAAGCAGTGGAGCTATTTACCCATAGCTTGGGGATCTGGTTCGTGGGCACCAGGGCATATCCACACGCCACACGTCTGGGGGCCAGACCTCCTCCGAGTCCCTTGAGATTTATCCTGAGTCCGTGAGGTGTTCAGTTACCACATGTCGCCAATGAGGAGGCATAACGTAGGGCTTGCTGATGGAGGGGCTATGTACTGACAGGAAGAGACTTACGCATTCTGCTCTTCTTTTCGCATAGCTGCAAGCAGCAGTGCTAGCCAGCGGTGCAGGCTGAAAGTGAGAGGTGACAAGCACGCAGTCACTAGCCGACACACTAGACGCATCACATCCACCGTTAACATGTTGCATCACAATGTATGGATACAACCTGCCCAACATGCCTTGAAGGCATACAGTACTGTACAGGAAATAGCACAGTTCATGAGAACATCCACAGGCAAAAGGAAATAATACAGTTCATGATTTTTCCTGATGGTGCACAGCACAGGAAATAGTACAACAATCCATTTGGCAATCGTAAAAACACAAAAGACTAAAAAGATGCTTTACCACTTTACCAAAATACAAACAATTATCTCTGAAACGGACTTTGTACACTACAATGCAATTTAGCTCTCTCTATCTCTCTCTCTCTTTCTCTCTCTCTTTCTCTCTCTCTCTCTGGTTTTGTTCTTTTGTTGGTGAGTTGTGAGTTGGTGGGATGGGTGGTTGGTTGGTTTAGCGGATGGTTTGGAGATGGCTTGTCTGCTGGTTTGCGGGTTTGTTTTCAGGAAACAATTCTTTGCCGCACAACCTGCTGTTGGTGAAAACATCGGCGTTAGCAGGCTTCATCACACCAAAAGGGGATTACGGTACACAGTGGAAGTTGCATGCTATCATCATGATCAGATATATCTCTGTCCCAACTGATCATGCCATTATGATCAGTCTGAGAAAAACAGTGAAGCACTATTACTTTGTAGGTGTCACACTGTATGCACATGACAACACTGGATCTAAAACCCGTGTTTGGTCAGACACAAGAGAATTGCTACATGACTGTGTGTTTCACATCCTAGGACTCACCGTTGAATACATCAACATGTTCTGCATGGACATAGCATGTTTCAAACTGGATTTTTCCTTTCACCCTGAAAGTCAAGCACCTCAAAAGTTACCCAGTGGTTTGCTCAACTGTTCCGTCAATCACTATTCCAGCTTTCAGCACCACCTGGATTGTAACCTGAAGTCAGAATGTGAAGATGGACAGGATGAAACAGAACACTGTCCCTTCAGTAGTCCTGACTGTCAGGGCTTGGTGGCGTTATGTGGCTATTGCTACAAATTTGTCCGTTTTCCATACAGAAATAGTGATGGAGATGATTTGTATCAACTGTCTAACTACTGCAAATCTTTGAAAGGTACGTTGAGTATGCCCAAATGTGAGGAGAACTGGTCTGCACTGGTTGACAATTCAACCAATCCATATCTATATATTGACTATGATGTTTGGGTCGGCTTGACCACTGGCGACATTTCGTTTCCCAACATGTACAGAAGGAACATCATTAGTGAAGACAGGACTGTCCTTTACCATTCTGTTCGGTTTCAAGATCAGACTTCTTCTTATAGTGGAGAGAAACAATGTATCTACGAAACTTTCAGTCACTTTAAGAGGATTTCCTGTGGTGGGCGTATTGTTGTTGGGGATATTGTACACTGTTCTCACCTTTGTGAATTAACAAGAAAATCAGATCCGCCATCTTTCACAAGTCCTAACATTAACCAATTCTCCTGTTCCCTTGCACACACACACCAATCGATGATGACGTGTTCTGACGGTCACGTGACACACACATTTCTAACGTGTGGTTCACACAAGTATGACGTGTGTGGTACAGGTCACACATCTTCTTGTTTTTTTTCCGATCACATGTCACACAAACATAGTGGGTTTGATTCAACAGTTGATCAAGTCACTTGTGTGCATTTATTTACCTGTGATAATGACGTTACCACACTGTCATACACCCTGGTATGTGACTTTCTCCAGGACTGTCAGGATAAGAGTGACGAGTCTTTCTGTAAACATCCTCCTTGTGTCAACATGTTTACCTGTACTAATGGTCAGTGTGTGTCCTATGATGTTGTCTGTGACCTAGTGTTCCAGTGTCTGGACGAATCAGATGAGCTAAACTGTGATAATTACAGATTCAACAAAATTGACCAGGCACCAGTTTTTCCATCCCCTGCTCGCATCGATTTCGATTGTATTAACATTTTCATATCAACCCCAATAAAGTCCAATGAGTCCTGTCCTGACAGCCATTATCGTTGTCCTGGTAAGTTCAATGATTGTCTGCCTGTCTACACACGATGCAATGGAATGTACGACTGTATGGACCATGAGGACGAAGAGGGGTGTAATGAATTGACATGTCCAGGGTTCTTTCGATGCAGAACTTCCATAATATGTCTACATGGTGAATACCTGTGTGATGGCTGGCCTCACTGCCCACTGTATGATGATGAAATGTCGTGTGATGTGATCTGTCCTGTGGGCTGTTTGTGTCAAGGTCACACATTTCTGTGCCATCAGCCTTTCTCTGCTCACCTGTTTCCACAGCTCCGTTACCTGGATGTCACAGGTACAGGAATGAGTCTGTCTGATGTGAGTAATCATACCTATCTTATCCATCTGATAATTGCCTGGTGTTCTTTGACAGCTATGTCTAACATGAATTTACCCAACCTTAAGTTTCTTGACCACACTGAAAATAAACTACAACATGTCAACATGACATACTTTGCTGGTTTAGACAATCTACAGACACTGTCCCTATCCAACAATCCTATCACCTCACTCTACTCTGATCCATCGTCTGATATTCAGCAGAGTGCACTCACAATGATAGATTTGTCATACACCAGACTTGTTGTGTTTGACACCAAAGTCTTGTCAAAGTTCTTGAAATTGCAGACATTGAATTTAACGTTCACTAGTATCAATACTATTAGCACTGGTGGTTTTCAGTTTACACCAACGTTAACAGCATTGTACATGGATGGTAGTCCTGTGAAAACATTCCCACCTGACATATTCAAAGATCTTTTCCATCTTCAAGTCATATCGACACTGAATTATAAATTGTGCTGCAATGAAATTCTACCACATAACTTTGATGATACGTTTTGCTTTTCACCCAAAGACGAAATCTCATCTTGTGGAGATTTACTACAATCCACAATGTACCGAGGGTTTCTCTGGCTGATCAGCTGTTTATCAGTGACAGGTAACGTATTCTGTTTTGTTGTACGTTTATGCGCGCAGAAAAACACTTCTTCAAGTGGTTTCAGTGTGTTTGTCACCAACCTGACTATGGCTGACTGTCTAATGGGTGTCTACATTACTATTATTGGTGTGGCGGATGAACTGTTCCGTGGTAGATATCTTCATTATGATGACACATGGACAAGCAGTGTGGCCTGTAAAGTGGCTGGTTTTCTGTGTCTGCTTTCCAGTGAAGTATCAGCTTTGACTATTTGGCTAATTACACTGGATCGTTTCATTGTCCTTCACTTTCCATTCAGCACCTTGAGATTTGAGAGAACTTCAGCAACAGTGGGTTGCCTACTATCCTGGTTGGTTGGCTGGTTTATCGCCTTGTTGCCTTTATTTCCAATGACATCACATTGGGAGTTCTACAGTCAGACAGGTATCTGCATTCCACTCCCAGTCACTCGTAATTTTTTTAGAGGGCAAGTTTATTCCTTTGGTATTTTGATCGTCTTTAATTTCATTTTGTTTATGCTGATCTCAGCTGGCCAAGCTTTTATCTACTGGTCAATACAGAAGAATGCACTGAGAACAAACACGACCAGAGCGTCACGTGACATAACCATAGCTCGACGACTGATCACTGTCGCTGTAACAGACTTTATGTGCTGGTTTCCCATTGGACTGTGTGGATTTTTGGCATTGGCTGGTACTCCCATCCCTGGAGAAGTAAACGTGGCTTTGGCAATCTTCGTACTGCCCTTAAACTCCGCTTTGAATCCATTTGTGTATACCTATAACACACTAGCAGAAAAACGAAGAAAATCCCAAGAAGCAAAACTGTTAAAGTGGCTGGAGTCCCATGCTGATTTGCTTGACAGTAAATAACTTTAGTATAGACTTGTTCCGTGTTATACCCAGATGACAGTCCTGGGTACCATATGTACAGGATCTTTCTGTATGTTAAACAGCATGTAGCGGCATATTATTCATTGTTATAATCACTTCTAAAGCATTATTTTTAAGAGAGAATATCCATATTTTCTGGGACATATGCGTGTATAAGCTCTTTCCAAAACATCAAAAGAGGAGTCAGACAGATCTGTTTTCACTTTACGGCGAAAACATCATGAGAAACCCAGAGGATGACCCTGGATTAAAGGTTGGAGGAAAAATGATAAACAACATTCGATACGCAGATGACACCATGCTAATTGCAGAAAATGAAAGGGACCTATAAAACCTTGTGAATAATGTATACTAGAAGTAGAAAGCAAAGGTAAATAGTTGGAACTAAACAGCAGGAAGACTGAAGTCATGGTGATCACTAAAAAACATGAAATCCACCCATGCAAAATAACAGCAAATGGCACAACCTTGAGACAGGTTGATAAGTTTAAATACCTGGGAACGATCATTTCACCAGACGGCAGATGCACATCAGAAATAGCCAGCAGATTCGGCCTAGCCAAAACAGCATTCAAGAAGATGAAAAGCATTTTTACCAACAAATGCCTATCAATTAACATCAGGAAGAGAGTTCTTGGTTGTTATGTAGAACCATTACTGTTATACGGTTGTGAGGTGTGGACAGTCAACAAGCAAAGCCAGAGCAGGATTGAGGCAGCCGAGATGTGGTTTCTAAGAAGAATGTTGAGAGTTCATGGACAGCAAAGAAAACAAACGAGACAGTCTTGATGGAGGCAGACACAAGAAGATCATTCATAAGGAAGATTAGGAAAAGACAGGCAACATTTGTATGCCATCTTATAAAGAGGGGGAATTGGAGCACCTGGTCACGACGGGAAAGCTGGAGAATAGAGCACCAGGTAGACCCAGGGAGAAGATACTAGACGGACTTGCAGAGTGGCTGAGCACAAAGAGGGTGGAAGAGATGCTTGAGGCAACAAGAGATAGAGACAGAAGGATGTCCATGATCGCCAACACCATGTGGCAAGGCACCTGATGATGACGATTATGATGCGTGGATACCTGTCTGTCTTGTGTGTCTATTATGTCAGTACAATATTTATAATAAATTGAAAATAAACGGTTATCTCGTGTTGTTTGGATATCTGGCTGTAAATATTTTAAGCAAGATCTTACCAGCTGTAGCTGATGATTTGTTCTTGTGGAGACACATATGAAAGTGGGGTAGGCGTCACAATGGACAGTAACACGTCAAAGGACAATGGGTTATCTCAGACCGAATTATATTCGTCAGATTGGATGGCAAAGCATTTGATATCAACATCGTCG
>JAPXFY010000030.1:46789401-46791901 GCA_030674185.1 Monoplex corrugatus | reverse complement strand
AGGAGCCATGTGCCACATATCGTTCCAGCTGAGACTTCTTTGGAGTGCACTGTCCCATGTTGTCCATTGCCCCTGTTGACCTTGCTGGACTGCCTTCTGCACTCTTTTGACATCTTCTTCTTCCTTCAACTCCTGTATGATCATGTCTCTTTTTTCCTTCCCTTTGGCTTTGGACCACCACTGCATTTTTGTTGCTCCCAGTCCCTGTCTGTTGGTTTGCGTGTGTCCAATTATTTCTTTGATGCTGAGGTTTCTCTTGGCATTGTTTACAGCCTCTTGGACTTTCCACTTTCTGCCAGTTCTCAGCTTTGGATGAACTGATCTCACGATATTGTCTTCCGATTCCTCCAGCATGCTCAACAGTCTTGCTTTTCCAACTTTGTATTCCTCCACTATGGATTTGAGAGGTAGCTTCAGCATTGCTTGACGACAGTAGAATGCAACATCAGTGAGACCAGGTGGGACACCGAGCCATTTTCTTGTGTATTTGTTGATTTTGACTTCCATTGCTTCGACTGTGCTGGTGCAAATGTCATAGATTAGCAGTGGCCACAGCAGCTTTGGTATCAGCATGAACTGTAGACACCAGACTTTGTATTTGCCTGGCAGTCCGCAGTTGTCTATTTTCTTCAGGCCTTCTTCTGCTGTTTGCTTGGTTTCACATCCCCTTTGTGTGTCTTTCAGGGAGTCATCATACCATCTTCCGAGACTTTTTACTGGCTCTTCTGTGACAGTGGGGATGGCTTGGTTGGCTACCATGAATTTGACTGAATCTGCCACTTTTCCTTTTCGCAGTGAGAGACTTCGGGATTTCTTAGGTTTGAAGCTCATTCTTGAAGAGGCCACCAGCTCATCCAGCTGCTTTAAGATTTGGTGTGTCTCTTCCTCATCCGTGGACAAGACTGTTGTGTCATCCATGAAAGCTTTCAGAGGAGGCATCTGGTATCCATCTCCCAGATTCACTGGACCTGAACTCTTCATTGCAGCTTTCAAGATGACTTCCATTGCCAACACGAACAGTATGGGAGAGATTGCACAGCCCATTGCAATGCCCACCTCTAGGTCTATCCAGTCCGTGGTGTATTCTTTGGTAGAGAACCGCATTGAGAACCCTTGGAAATACTTCCTCAGCATTGTTCGGATGTTTTCTGGGATGTGATACATTTCAAGAGCCAGCTGGATCATATCGTGTGGAACTGATCCATATGCATTCGCCAGATCAAGCCAAACTACGTCAATGTCTTTCTTCTCTGTTCTTGCTTTTTGGATGGCATCCCAAATCAATGTGGCATGTTCCAAGCATCCAGGCATTCCTGGTATGCCTCCCTTTTGGACTGACATATCCAGATACTTGTTTTCAGTCAGGTATTTTGTCAATCTTGCTGCCATAACAGAGAAGAAGATTTTCCCCTCGACGTTCAGAAGTGATATTGGCCTGAACTGATTGATGCTGCTGGAGTTCTGCTCCTTCGGAATGTACACTCCTTCAGCTCTCATCCATTGGTCGCTGATCTTCTGGTTCCTCCATGCTGATCGAATCATCTTGTGGAGCCACTCGAGCACTTTTGGGCATTTCTTGTAGAGCAGGTATGGTATTCCGTTTGGTCCAGGTGCTGACTTGGCTCTGGCTTTCTTTACTACGTTCTTCACTTCATCCAGTGTTGGTGGTTTGTTATTGAATTTTCCTTCTGGCGCTGCAGGCCAAACCAGATTCTGGATTTCAAGTGGTGCCTCGCGCTGAGAATCGGAATATGTTTCCCTGAGATGCTGCTCTAGGGTTTCCTTGCCCACTGTGAGAGTCCCTGATTTGGGTTGTTCAAATAGCTTTCTTGCAAAGTCAAAGGGATCTTTGAAGAAACGATCTTGAGTCTTCTTCTTTTTGCTCTTTCTTCGCCTTGCTGATTCCACTTTGCTGAGAGCATTGTGTTTGGCCTTCAGATCTTTCCAGAGTTCCAGGAGCCCTTGCTTCTCGAATTCTGAGGCAGTTTTCATTCGCTTTTTAAGCTTCCTTTTCTCCCTCTGGATGCTCTCCATCTGTTGCTGTCTTCTGGATTTCTGAGGAGGCGTTTTTGTCTTTGGCTGCTTCACTCCATAATTGTCCCTGCAGATAGAGTATATGATGTCTCCGTATGTGTCAAGTTTGTGTTCCAGCGTACTGTTCCCTATTAGCGCATTCAGCTTAAGGACAAGTTCCTCATCTAATTTCTCCCATTGTTCTTTTGCACCGGCAGGCGGCAAATTGAGTTTTCCACGTTTGGCGTTAAGAGCTTGTGCAAAATCCGCATCAGAACCGTCAGCGTGGATGTCCTTGGCACTATGGTTTAAATCCTGGCCTTGGTCATCCAACGTCTCACCTGCTATCGCAGTGCGCTGCTGCTGGTTCGTATGTGTCTTCAAACAGCCCATTTTTGTCCTGTGGATCTTCATGCCACGTTTGGTGGTGAATCTCCTTCCACACGCACACGGAAATTCCATCTGGTCATTAATCATGATCCGTTGT
>JAPXFY010000030.1:46779401-46781901 GCA_030674185.1 Monoplex corrugatus | reverse complement strand
TTCTGTGCTCTTACGTTTTTTCATTGACGCATATGCAATTGTTTTTGATCGTATTTTCATCAAAAGGACATCAAGGAATAACTGGTCTGATATTGTGAACTGAATATCTGTTTGAGGAATGTATTGAATTCCTTTTTGATTGTACACCAGTACAGCATATTCCTCAGTTGCATTTTTAATTTCAGTATTAATTTCTTCTATATATTTGATATCTTTTAACAGGGAACTATTAAATTTTCAAAATGTCTTTCGTTTTATTTCTTTTGCAAATGAAAGTTTCAAAGTAATCATTGAACGGTCTGAACGATAACCATAAACAATTTCAGCTTCTTTTACATTTTGTATCGTATTTTCAGAAATAAGAAAGAAATCCAAACGGCTTTGTTGAAATGGTGTTGGTCTGCGCCAAGTATATCTTCTTATATCTGGATTAATCTCTCTCCAAATATCAATCAAATCCAAGTTCATAGCAATTTCTTCAACCTTTTCTCTTGCTTTTGGATTATTGATGTGTTTATAATTGTAACAATCCATGTTGATGTCAAGTGCAAGGTTCCAGTCACCCCTATGATTACATGCGAAGATCCTACTACTTTAATGTGTAGTTCTAACTTCTCGTAAAATTCTGGTGTGTCTTTATTTGGGCCATAAATATTGACAAGTAGAAAATCTTTATTCATCGTTGTGAGGGAAACAAATATAAAATTACCTTCTGTATCTTTGTAGACTTTCTTTATTTTAATTCAAAATTATTATTAAACATTACTGCCACTCCTCTGGATTGACAGATGTAAGAAGCGAAGTAGCATGTATATCCCCATTCAAATTTAATGTATGGTTCTAGCTTCAAGTCAAAGTGTGTATCTTGGAAGAGATAAATAGAATGATTTTTTTTGTTTGAGATATTGAAACACATCTCTCCTCTTTTGAGGATTTCCGAGACCTTGACAATTTAATGATGCAATGCTAAGGTTTTCCATTATAATTATAAATTGGCATATGAATATTTAAACCTTATTATCAATTATATATGTAACAAAACGAGAACACTATCTCAACACAATTATCAATATTACAACAATAATGAATATAAACATCTTCATTGTGACGAAGTGTACACATGTTTTCATGGAAAAAATCACTCATTGACATAGTTAAACAGCATGACAAGAAAAATCACGAAACAGCAAACAGCTAAACCAACTTTCCAAGTAAAAAGCATTCTAATGAAACAAACATATACAGACATTACATAAAAAAACCCACACAAAACGACAACATTTTTTTTCTGGTGATCGTCACTGGCGAGTGAAATGTACAGTGCAATTAGTTTATCTAGTACATGCATGATCCTGTGAGTGGACGCTCATCTTTGCGGGCGCGTGCCCATCGATGCGCACACATGATCAGAACAACAATGTCCAGACACACACACACACACACACACCCGTCCCACACCATCAACCTCCCCCACGTATACACTCCGCAGATCGCCCCGCCACCCCCGGCCACAGGCAAAGGCGACCCCACACAAACCCCGAAGCCATGGGGAGAGAGGCGTTACAGACCCCAACCCCCCTAGGGGACGAGAACCATAGGGATGGTGCACATTTCTTCCTCCTCATTGCTTTATCTTCCTAAATTCCAAAGAAAGGAAATTACATTTTAATGAATTAGAGGCTTCAAGCATAAAGTTTTGCTCAAGCGAATTTTATGCAAACCCATGTAATTATATCGGGAGGTGTGCTTTACCAATAGCCAAACAGGCTTTATTTTAGGTCGGTTACATAATTTTTTTAAACATCTCATCGATGTTGGTGTCGATGTCAATGCGGGTGGTTTGTCCGTTTTTGAGTTTTGCCAAAACGTTGCCGTTGGAAGACCATGATGCCATTGTGGCAGTATGGTTTTTGACTTTGATCAGCAATTTATAGTTGGCCTGTGTCAGGTCTTCCCCGATAGACACTCCAGATTGTTTTAGTTTTCTGCGTGATGTCAACACGGCAGATTTAAGTTGCCTGGAGTAAAAACGTACAATGATAGGTCGTGGTCTGTCTCTTCCTGGTTTGCCAGTGCGGTGTGCAATTTCAATGTCAGTGTCTTTTACTGAAACAGGAACTTTACTGGTAAACACATCAATACATTTCTTTACACAGTCGTGAACTGTTTTCACTTTCCTGTTTCTTCTCGCTTCCTTCACCCCAAACACCCCGTAAGTTCCACGACCTACCATGCTGTACATGGTCGGTCAGTGCTTTCTGACCCCGTAAATCATTATTGTTCCCTTGCAGTTTAACCACTTGCTCTTTAAGTTTATCTTTTCATTGACAAGGTCAAACAGAGCACTTTCCATTTTATCAATACGACTATTCACAGCTGACACTATTTTGTCCATATCTGCTCGAAGTTGTGAAATGTCTTGTTTCGTTGATAACAGTTCATTTCTTTTGTCAAACTCTTCAATAATACGTGTCATATCCATTTCTAATTGAGTGATCAG
>JAPXFY010000030.1:46751901-46776901 GCA_030674185.1 Monoplex corrugatus | reverse complement strand
CACGTACATACAAATGCACGCACGCACACACGCACGCCCGCTCAGAGACTCGAACTGGCGCAGATGTTTTCTCTTATTATGTAAATACTTCTTTGAAAAACAAAAGAAAAACAAACGAAAAACAAAAAAACAAACAAAAATCAACAACAACAAAACTAACTAACCTACCAAACACTTAATCTAAATGGCAACATTTCTTTCCGACATAAAAAGAATAATGCTGGTACAGGTTTCCAGAGTTTCAGATGCTATATTTCTCAATTTGTTTGAAGAGCTGTGAAAAGCATTAAACTATAACAGCCCCCCCTCCGCCAAAAAATACAAAAACAAAAGCAAACAAAAACAAAACAAAACAAAACAAAAAACAAAAGAAATTACCACTCACGTGTGTTCAAGTTTCTGCACTTGTGTATTGTGCTATTGGCAAGTTGGGCAGCCTTTGTCGTCTTTTCTGGGACAGCGTCTGCATGGTACCCTAGATATGGCTGTCTCGTGTCTTCATGCTGGTGTCCAGTGAAGGGCAGTCTGGATCATTCCATCCTGCTTTTCTTGGATGACGTACGCAAACCATCTCCATTGTCTTTTCATGCTGGTGGTGTGACTGCGTTAATTACAAAGGAAAATATTGCACAATCTCTATCCTACTTACACTTTACTATATAAGATGGGACTCCAGATTCTGTCCTTCGTGAGTTTTGTTTATACACTTAGAGGTCATTGAGAATTTTTTCTTTCAATTTTAGTTTGTGTTAATCAGATTCATTTTCTTGTATTTTCAACAAAACAAAGAAAGGAGAGGGACAGGATAATGACCAATTGTTTCCAAGTTCGCTCCTTTCAGGTTCCACATTCCATTAGAAAGTGTTTCCTTACCTTTATCGATATACCTTAGGGGGTGGTCATTTTTCACCATAGTGGTCACATTTTGATAGACAGTGGAGAGAAACCACCGTGCTCCCTATGACAGAGTTTCATTCCTTTGTTTCTTGACGATAGCAGCATCTAACGAAAATGGCGATGATGATAATAGTGATAAGTAGCCAGAAACTCGGGGAAGAGTTGGACAGCAGAAGGTCTTCAGAGGAGAAGCCCTCCCACTCCACAATCCGATCAATACTGGTAAACATATCAATACAGGTAAACATATCAATACAGGTAAACATATCAATACAGGTAAACATATCAATACTGGTAAACATATCAATACTGGTAAACATATCAATACATTTTTTTACACGGTCGTGAACTGTTTCTTCGTACTTCTTTCACCCCAAACACCTGTACGTTCCACGACCTACAATGCTGTACCTTGTCATTCAGTGCTTTCTGACTCAATTGACCCCGTAAATCATTATTGTTCCCTTGCAGTTTAACCACTTGTTCTTTAAGTTTATCTTTTCATTGACAAGGTCAAACAGAGCACTTTCCATTTTATCAATGCGATTATTCACAGCTGACATTATTTTGTCCATATCTGCTCGAAGTTGTGAAATGTCTTGTTTCGTTGATAACAGTTCATTTCTTTTGTCAAACTCTTCAATAATACGTGTCATATTCATTTCTAATTGAGTGATCAGTTCCATAGCTTGTCTCTTTTTCTTTCTCTCCTGTCTTGTTCTGTCAACTAGTTCCGGACTGTTACCTTCTCTCTTACCTTTTTTACTGGCACTGAAGTATTTCGGAATACCGCTCATACTGACTCTGATGATCCAGGATTATGTTTATTTTCCACACAATATAATAATGCATATGGTATTTATATTGTATGGTCAAACAAGGGGGAAGGGAGGAGAGGGACTCTAACTTTTTGATTTACTTACTTCAGTGTGAAAAGTTTGTGTGTCTTCACTCATACGCGATCGCGTGTGCGTGTGCATTTTGTTTGTTTGTGTGTGTGTGTGTGTGTGTGTGTGTGTGTGTGTGTGTGTTGTGTGTGTGTGCGTGTGTGTGTGTATGTGTGTGTGTGTATGTGTGCGTGCACGCGTGTGTATGTATGTGTGTGTGCGTGTGTGTGCACTTGTATGAGTGTGTCTGTTTGCATATGTGTGTATGTGTGTGTGCGTGTGTGTGTGTATGTGTGTGTGTGTGTATGTGTGCGTGCACGCGTGTGCATGTATGTGTGTGTGCGTGTGTGTGCACTTGTATGTGTGCGTCTGTTTACATATGTGTGTGTGAATGACTGTGACATCAATGGTTACTTTAACAACGTTGGCTTGTAACTTTACAAAAACTGCAAGGTTGTATTGTTCGACTGTTATGTATTGACCAATGAAACACTGCATGAAAGATAACAATGGAAAGAAAACTCGGTCATTGAAAAAAAAAAACATACAGAGAATGAAGGCCAGCTTATCTGAAGTGTGCACGTGTAGGATATCTTAATATATTTGAACCGGGAGACCGAACCTTATCATCATCATCATCATCATCAGGTGCCCTGCCGCATGGTGTTAGCGACCATGGACTTCCAACCATCTCTATCTGTCGTTGCCCATAGCATCTCCCCCACCCTCCTCATCCCCAGCCACTCTGCAAGTCTGTCCATCATTCTTTCCCTGGGTCTACCTGGTGCTCTCTTTCCCTCCAGCTTTCCCATTGTGACCAGGTGCTCCAAAGCCCCCTTCCTCATAAAACGGCCCATAAATGTTGCTTGTCTTTTCCTAATTTTCCTTATGAGTGATCTACTTGTGTCTGCCTCCATCAAGACCGTCTCATTTGTTTTCTGTCCACGCCTCACATCCATACAACAGTATTGATTCTATATAACATTCAAGGACTCTCTTTCTGATGTTAATTGATAGGTATTTGTTGGTAATTATGCTTGTCATCTTCTTGAATGCTGTTTTGGCTTGGCCGATTCTGCCAGCTATTTCCGATGTGCATCCACCATCTGATGAAATGACCGTTCCCAGGTATTTGAACTTATTAACCTGTGTCAAGGTTGTGCCATTTGCTGTTATTTTGCATGAGGGGATTTCATGTGTTTTTTTTTACTGATCACCATGACTTCAATCTTCCTTCTGTTTAGTTCCAAACCCTTACCTTTGCTTTCTATTTCTAGTATATTCACAAGGTTTTGTAGGTCCCTTTCATTTTCTGCAATTAGCACGGTGTCATCTGCGTACCGAATGTTGTTTATCATTTTCCCTCCAACCTTTAATCCAGGGTCTTCTCTAGGTTTCTCATGATGTTTTCACTGTATAGTGAAAACAGATCTGGTAACAAAACACAGCCCTGTCTGATTCCTCTTTTGATGTTTTGGAAAGAGCTTATAGTGTTTTCTACTTTCATTGCAGCTGTTTGTTCCCAGTACATATTCGTAAATGTTTTCCATCAACATTGAGTCTCTCCAGTTGGTTGATCAATTCTTCATGTCGTACCCAATCGAAAGCCTTGGTATAGTCAGCAAAGCATAAATTTTTAATACAAATCCTTATTCATCTCAATTGACCTCTCTATGATAATTCTTAGGATGTATATGGCATTAATAGTTCCTTTCCCTTCCACAAATCCACACTGTTCTTCTGCTATTTCTCTTTTGATTCTATTCCTTGTCCTCATCATGATTATTCTTAACAGGATGTTTGTTACATGACTCATCAAACTGATTGTGCGATGGAGTTCGCATTCTATAGCCCCTGTCTTCTTTGGAAGTGCAATGAAAATTGATTTTGACATATCTTTGGTGATTTTTCCAGTGTAATGAATTTCATTTAGGAGGACTGTTATTTTTTCTATGCCAAATTCCTCCAGGGCTTCAATCATCTCTGTAGTAATGTTGTCTGGTCCTGGGGCTTTTCCTGGTTTCATCTTTTTCAGTGCTGCTCGAACTTCTTCTTTCATTATGGGTGGTCCTTCAACGTTCTTTTTTATAATGTGTTCTTCGTTTCTGTCATCCTCAAAAAGGTCTGATCTTGAATGTACTCTCCCCATCTGTCTATTTTGTCTTTTTCTATGATAAGCGTGCCATCTTTCGATTTTAAGCAACCAGTTGATGTGCATGTCTTTTTCCTGTGGACAATTTCTTCAATTCGTCTGTGCATACCCTGAGGATCCATTTTGTGTCGTTCTTCTATCTCTTTGCATTTTGTTTTCAGCCAAGCTTCCTTAGATTCATTGCACCTATACCTGATTTCTTTGTTTATCTTCCTGTATATCTCCTCGTTTCTCTTTGCCTTCCTCCTTTTCTCCATCAGGCCCAACATTTCATTAGTCATCCAGCTCTTTTTTGCTTTTCTATCTGCCTTAGGGATTTCTTCACAAGCTTCATTTATCGAACTTCTCAACTTTGTCCATTGTTCCTCACTGTCACCGTCTTCCAGATCACTGAATTTGTTTTGAACATGTACATTCAATTTTTGACGTATCATTTCATCTGTCTTTAAGAGTCCAAGGTTTAGTTTGATGTTGCTTTGGTCTGTTTCCTTTTCCTCAATTTCAGCCTAAACCTTCCCACTACAGGATTGTGGTCACTGTTGCAGTCTGCGCCTAGTAGTGTTTTTGCTGACAGTAAAGAATTTCTAAATCTTTTGTTGACCCGTACCTACATACTGATAAGATATACCACAATCTTACATCCAGGCGAAGTCTGAACAGCTTGATTTCAAGTGTTTGTTAACACCATAGTTATATGTTTATCTATTTCGAAATTTTCATGGGACAAACGAGATTACACGAATCCTATAGTGCACTCAGATACACCTGTACTTATGCTCGTTACTGCAGACACACAATGGGAGACAGAAACACAGACACGTACATACAAATGCACGCACGCACACACGCACGCCCGCTCAGAGACTCGAACTGGCGCAGATGTTTTCTCTTATTATGTAAATACTTCTTTGAAAAACAAAAGAAAAACAAACGAAAAACAAAAAAACAAACAAAAATCAACAACAACAAAACTAACTAACCTACCAAACACTTAATCTAAATGGCAACATTTCTTTCCGACATAAAAAGAATAATGCTGGTACAGGTTTCCAGAGTTTCAGATGCTATATTTCTCAATTTGTTTGAAGAGCTGTGAAAAGCATTAAACTATAACAGCCCCCCCTCCGCCAAAAAATACAAAAACAAAAACAAAAACAAAACAAAAACAAAACAAAACAAAAAACAAAAGAAATTACCACTCATGTGTGTTTAAGTTTCTGCACTTGTTGTGAATTGTGCTATTGGGAAGTTGGGCAGCCTTTGTCGTCTTTTCTGGGACAGCGTCTGCATGGTACCCTAGATATGGCTGTCTCGTGTCTTCATGCTGGTGTCCAGTGAAGGGCAGTCCGGATGATGCCATCCTGCTTTTCTTGGATGACGTACGCAAACCATCTCCATTGTCTTTTCATGCTGGTGGTGTGACTGCGTTAATTACAAAGGAAAATATTGCACAATCTCTATCCTACTTACACTTTACTATATAAGATGGGACTCCAGATTCTGTCCTTCGTGAGTTTTGTTTATACACTTAGAGGTCATTGAGAATTTTTTCTTTCAATTTTAGTTTGTGTTAATCAGATTCATTTTCTTGTATTTTCAACAAAACAAAGAAAGGAGAGGGACAGGATAATGACCAATTGTTTCCAAGTTCGCTCCTTTCAGGTTCCACATTCCATTAGAAAGTGTTTCCTTACCTTTATCGATATACCTTAGGGGGTGGTCATTTTTCACCATAGTGGTCACATTTTGATAGACAGTGGAGAGAAACCACCGTGCTCCCTATGACAGAGTTTCATTCCTTTGTTTCTTGACGATAGCAGCATCTAACGAAAATGGCGATGATGATAATAGTGATAAGTAGCCAGAAACTCGGGGAAGAGTTGGACAGCAGAAGGTCTTCAGAGGAGAAGCCCTCCCACTCCACAATCCGATCAATACTGGTAAACATATCAATACAGGTAAACATATCAATACAGGTAAACATATCAATACAGGTAAACATATCAATACTGGTAAACATATCAATACATTTTTTTACACGGTCGTGAACTGTTTCTTCGTACTTCTTTCACCCCAAACACCTGTACGTTCCACGACCTACAATGCTGTACCTTGTCATTCAGTGCTTTCTGACTCAATTGACCCCGTAAATCATTATTGTTCCCTTGCAGTTTAACCACTTGTTCTTTAAGTTTATCTTTTCATTGACAAGGTCAAACAGAGCACTTTCCATTTTATCAATGCGATTATTCACAGCTGACATTATTTTGTCCATATCTGCTCGAAGTTGTGAAATGTCTTGTTTCGTTGATAACAGTTCATTTCTTTTGTCAAACTCTTCAATAATACGTGTCATATTCATTTCTAATTGAGTGATCAGTTCCATAGCTTGTCTCTTTTTCTTTCTCTCCTGTCTTGTTCTGTCAACTAGTTCCGGACTGTTACCTTCTCTCTTACCTTTTTTACTGGCACTGAAGTATTTCGGAATACTGACTCTGATGATCCAGGATTATGTTTATTTTCCACACAATATAATAATGCATATGGTATTTATATTGTATGGTCAAACAAGGGGGAAGGGAGGAGAGGGCCTCTAACTTTTTGATTTACTTACTTCAGTGTGAAAAGTTTGTGTGTCTTCACTCATACGCGATCGCGTGTGCGTGTGCATTTTGTTTGTTTGTGTGTGTGTGTGTGTGTGTGTGTGTGTGTGTGTGTGTGTGTGTGTGCGTGTGTGTGTGTATGTGTGTGTGTGTGTGTATGTGTGCGTGCACGCGTGTGTATGTATGTGTGTGTGCGTGTGTGTGCACTTGTATGAGTGTGTCTGTTTGCATATGTGTGTGTGTGTGTGTGTGCGTGTGTGTGTGTATGTGTGTGTGTGTGTATGTGTGCGTGCACGCGTGTGCATGTATGTGTGTGTGCGTGTGTGTGCACTTGTATGTGTGCGTCTGTTTACATATGTGTGTGTGAATGACTGTGACATCAAGGGCTACTTTAACAACGTTGGCTTGTAACTTTACAAAAACTGGAAGGTTGTATTGTTCGACTGTTATGTATTGACCAATGAAAGACTGCATGAAAGATAACAATGGAAAGAAAACTCGGTCATTGAAAAAAAAAACATACAGAGAATGAAGGCCAGCTTATCTGAAGTGTGCACGTGTAGGATATCTTAATATATTTGAACCGGGAGACCGAACCTTATCATCATCATCATCATCATCAGGTGCCCTGCCGCATGGTGTTGGCGACCATGGACTTCCAACCATCTCTATCTGTCGTTGCCCCTAGCATCTCCCCCACCCTCCTCATCCCCAGCCACTCTGCAAGTCCGTCCATCATTCTTTCCCTGGGTCTACCTGGTGCTCTCTTTCCCTCCAGCTTTCCCATTGTGACCAGGTGCTCCAAAGCCCCCTTCCTCATAAAACGGCCCATAAATGTTGCTTGTCTTTTCCTAATTTTCCTTATGAGTGATCTACTTGTGTCTGCCTCCATCAAGACCGTCTCATTTGTTTTCTTTGCTGTCCATGGAACTCTCAACATTCTTCTGAGAAACCACATCTTGGCTGCCTCCATCTTGCTCTGGCTTTGCTTGCTGACTGTCCACGCCTCACATCCATACAACAGTATTGATTCTATATAACATTCAAGGACTCTCTTTCTGATGTTAATTGATAGGTATTTGTTGGTAAGTATGCTTGTCATCTTCTTGAATGCTGTTTTGGCTTGGCCGATTCTGCCAGCTATTTCCGATGTGCATCCACCATCTGATGAAATGACCGTTCCCAGGTATTTGAACTTATTAACCTGTGTCAAGGTTGTGCCATTTGCTGTTATTTTGCATGAGGGGATTTCATGGTTTTTTTTTTTACTGATCACCATGACTTCAATCTTCCTTCTGTTTAGTTCCAAACCCTTACCTTTGCTTTCTATTTCTAGTATATTCACAAGGTTTTGTAGGTCCCTTTCATTTTCTGCAATTAGCACGGTGTCATCTGCGTACCGAATGTTGTTTATCATTTTCCCTCAAACCTTTAATCCAGGGTCTTCTTCTAGGTTTCTCATGATGTTTTCACTGTATAGTGAAAACAGATCTGGTAACAAAACACAGCCCTGTCTGATTCCTCTTTTGATGTTTTGGAAAGAGCTTATAGTGTTTTCTACTTTCATTGCAGCTGTTTGTTCCCAGTACATATTCGTAAATGTTTTCCATCAACATTGAGTCTCTCCAGTTGGTTGATCAATTCTTCATGTCGTACCCAATCGAAAGCCTTGGTATAGTCAGCAAAGCATAAATTTTTAATACAAATCCTTATTCATCTCAATTGACCTCTCTATGATAATTCTTAGGATGTATATGGCATTAATAGTTCCTTTCCCTTCCACAAATCCACACTGTTCTTCTGCTATTTCTCTTTTGATTCTATTCCTTGTCCTCATCATGATTATTCTTAACAGGATGTTTGTTACATGACTCATCAAACTGATTGTGCGATGGAGTTCGCATTCTATAGCCCCTGTCTTCTTTGGAAGTGCAATGAAAATTGATTTTGACATATCTTTGGTGATTTTTCCAGTGTAATGAATTTCATTTAGGAGGACTGTTATTTTTTCTATGCCAAATTCCTCCAGGGCTTCAATCATCTCTGTAGTAATGTTGTCTGGTCCTGGGGCTTTTCCTGGTTTCATCTTTTTCAGTGCTGCTCGAACTTCTTCTTTCATTATGGGTGGTCCTTCAACGTTCTTTTTTATAATGTGTTCTTCGTTCCTGTCATCCTCAAAAAATGTCAATGTACTCTCCCCATCTGTCTATTTTGTCTTTTTCTATGATAAGCGTGCCATCTTTCGATTTTAAGCAACCAGTTGATGTGCATGTCTTTTTCCTGTGGACAATTTCTTCAATTCGTCTGTGCATACCCTGAGGATCCATTTTGTGTCGTTCTTCTATCTCTTTGCATTTTGTTTTCAGCCAAGCTTCCTTAGCTTCATTGCACCTATACCTGATTTCTTTGTTTATCTTCCTGTATATCTCCTCGTTTCTCTTTGCCTTCCTCCTTTTCTCCATCAGGCCCAACATTTCATTAGTCATCCAGCTCTTTTTTGCTTTTCTATCTGCCTTAGGGATTTCTTCACAAGCTTCATTTATCGAACTTCTCAACTTTGTCCATTGTTCCTCACTGTCACCGTCTTCCAGATCACTGAATTTGTTTTGAACATGTACATTCAATTTTTGACGTATCATTTCATCTGTCTTTAAGAGTCCAAGGTTTAGTTTGATTTTGCTTTGGTCTGTTTCCTTTTCCTCAATTTCAGCCTAAACCTTCCCACTACAGGATTGTGGTCACTGTTGCAGTCTGCGCCTAGTAGTGTTTTTGCTGACAGTAAAGAATTTCTAAATCTTTTGTTGACCCGTACCTACATACTGATAAGATATACCACAATCTTACATCCAGGCGAAGTCTGAACAGCTTGATATCAAGTGTTTGTTAACACCATAGTTATATGTTTATCTATTTCGAAATTTTCATGGGACAAACGAGATTACAGGAATCCTATAGAGCACTCAGATACACCTGTACTTATGCTCGTTACTGCAGACACACAATGGGAGACAGAAACACAGACACGTACATACAAATGCAAACACGCACACACGCACGCCCGCTCAGAGACTCGAACTGGCGCAGATGTTTTCTCTTATTATGTAAATACTTCTTTGAAAAACAAAAGAAAAACAAACGAAAAAACAAACAAACAAAAATCAACAACAAAAAAACTAACTAACCTACCAAACACTTAATCTAAATGGCAACATTTCTTTCCGACATAAAAAGAATAATGCTGGTACAGGTTTCCAGAGTTTCAGATGCTATATTTCTCAATTTGTTTGAAGAGCTGTGAAAAGCATTAAACTATAACAGCCCCCCTCCACCAAAAAATACAAAAACAAACAAAAACAAAACAAAACAAAACAAAAAACAAAAGAAATTACCACTCACGTGTGTTTAAGTTTCTGCACTTGTGTATTGTGCTATTGGCAAGTTGGGCAGCCTTTGTCGTCTTTTCTGGGACAGCGTCTGCATGGTACCCTAGATATGGCTGTCTCGTGTCTTCATGCTGGTGTCCAGTGAAGGGCAGTCCGGATGATTCCATCCTGCTTTTCTTGGATGACGTACGCAAACCATCTCCATTGTCTTTTCATGCTGGTGGTGTGACTGCGTTAATTACAAAGGAAAATATTGCACAATCTCTATCCTACTTACACTTTACTATATAAAATGGGACTCCAGATTCTGTCCTTCGTGAGTTTTGTTTATACACTTAGAGGTCATTGAGAAATTTTTCTTTCAATTTTAGTTTGTGTTAATCAGATTCATTTTCTTGTATTTTCAACAAAACAAAGAACAAACAAAATGCACACGTACACGCGATCGCGTATGATTGAAGACACACAAACTTTTCACACTGAAGTAAGTAAATCAAAAAGTTAGAGTCCCTTTCCTCCCTTCCCCCTTCCCCCCTCTTCCCCAACGTACACACACACGTTGCCTTACTTCGGCTTGCATAATAACCTTCTGGCACACTTAATGGTTTGGCACGTTTAGCTGATTGGCCAACATATGTAACAGACTTATGAAACTGTTAAAGGACAGTAACATTCAAATGTTTCCTTCCTCCCCCATCCTTTGATATGCACAACATCAAATACTCACGTTAAAAATCCTGAAAGCGTCGTCACTTTTTGATGGCCTTACAAAACACAATACATACAGTATACACACCCTTGATAACGGAATTTCATTGCCTTTGTGTCACACACAGCCATACATATAAAAGTGTCACACAGCCATACAACCATACATATAAAAGTGTCACACAGCCATACATATAAAAGTGTCACACAGCCATACATATAAAAGTGTTACACAGCCATACATATAAAAGTGTTACACAACCATACATATAAAGTGTCACACCTCCATACATATAAAGTGTCACACAGCCATACATATAAAGTGTCACACAGCCATACATATAAAGTGTCACACAGCCATACATATAAAAGTGTCACACAGCCTTACATATAAAGTGTCACACAGCCATACATATAAAGTGTTACACAGCCATACATATAAAAGTGTCACACAGCCATACATATAAAAGTGTTACACAGCAATACATATAAAGTGTTACACAGCCATACATATAAAAGTGTTACACAGCCATACATCTAAAGTGTTACACAGCCATACATATAAAAGTGTTACACAGCCATACATATAAAGTGTCACACAGCAATACATATAAAAGTGTCACACAGCCATACATCTAAAGTGTTACACAGCCATACATATAAAGTGTCACACAGCAATACATATAAAAGTGTCACACAGCCATACATATAAAGTGTTACACAGCCATACATATAAAGTATTACACAGCCATACATATAAAGTGTAACAGCCATACATATAAAGTGTTACACAGCCATACATATAAAGTGTTACACAGCCGTACATATAAAGTGTCACACAGCCATACATATAAAAGTGTTACACAGCCATACATATAAAGTGTTACACAGCCATACATATAAAGTGTCACACAGCCATACATATAAAAGTGTTACACAGCCATACATATAAAGTGTTACACAGCCATACATATAAAGTGTCACACAGCCATACATATAAAAGTGTCACACAGTCATACATATAAAAGTGTCACACAGCCATACATATAAAAGTGTCACACAGCCATACATATAAAGTGTTACACAGCCATACATATAAAGTGTTACACAGCCATACATATAAAAGTGTCACACAGCCATACATATAAAAGTGTCACACAGTCATACATATAAAAGTGTTACACAGCCATACATATAAAGTGTTACACAGCTATACATATAAAGTGTTACACAGCCAAATATATAAAGTGTTACACAGCCATATATATAGTGTTACACAGCTATACATATAAAATGTTACACAGCCATACATATAAAGTGTTACACAGCCATACATATAAAGTGTTACACAGCCATACATATAAAGTGTTACACAGCTATACATATAAAGTGTTACACAGCCATACATATAAAAGTGTTACACAGCCATACATATAAAAGTGTTACACCTCCATACATATAAAAGTGTTACACAGCCATACATATAAAAGTGTTACACAGCCATACATATAAAAGTGTCACACAGCCATACATATAAAAGTGTCACACAGCCATACATATAAAAATGTCACACAGCCATACATATAAAGTGTTACACAGCCATACATATAAAGTGTTACACAGCCACACATATAAAGTGTCACACAGCCATACATATAAAGTGTTACACAGAGTTACATATAAAGTGTTACACAGCCATACATATAAAAGTGTTACACAGCCATACATATAAAGTGTTACACAGCCACACATATAAAGTGTCACACAGCCATACATATAAAGTGTTACACAGCCATACATATAAAAGTTTACACAGCTATACATATAAAGTGTTACACAGCAATACATATAAAAGTGTCACACAGCCATACATATAAAAGTGTTACACAGCCATACATATAAAGTGTATCACAGCCATACATATAAAGTGTCACACAACCATACATATAAAAGTATTACACTGCCATACATATAAAGTGTCACACAGCCATACATATAAAGTGTTACACAGCCATACATATAAAAAGTGTCACACAGCCATACATATAAAGTGTTACACAGCCATACATATAAAGTGTACCAGCCATACTATAAAGTGTCAACAGCATACATATAAAGTGTCCAAAGCCATACATATAAGTGTAACACCAACAATAATTTCACGCCAAAAAGTTCCACATCAAAAAATGTCCATAAATTAAAATGTACAACTCTAAAGTTAACAGCTACAATAAAGTTACCAAAAGTGTACACACAACATAAAGTGTCAACAATAAAGGCACCAACTCATAAATTACACATCTAAGTGACACAGCCATAATATATGTTACCACCATCATAATGTCACACAGCCATACATATAAAGTGTTACACAGCCATACATATAAAGTGTTCACACAGCCATACATATAAAAGTGTCACACAGCCATACATATAAAGTGTTACACAGCCATACATATAAAGTGTACACAGCCATACATATAAAGTGTACACAGCCATACATATAAAGTGTTACACAGCCATACATATAAAAGTGTTACACAGCCATACATGTAAAAGTGTTCACACAGCCATACATATAAAAGTGTTACACAGCCATACATATAAAGTGTTACACAGCCATTACATATAAAGTGTCACTCCATACATAAAAGTTACACACCATACATATAAAGTGTTACACAGCCATACTATAAAAGTGTCACACAGCCATACATATAAAGTGTTACACAGCCATACATATAAAAGTGTCACACAGCCATACATATAAAGTGTCACACAGCATACATATAAAAGTGTTACACAGCCATACATATAAGTTACACAGCCATACATATAAAGTGTCACACAGCCATACATATAAAGTGTTACACAGCCATACATATAAAAGTGTCACACAGCCATACATATATAAAGTGTCACACAGCCATACATATAAAGTGTTACACAGCCATACATTTAAAGTGTCACACACCATACATATAAAGTGTCACACAGCCATACATATAAAGTGTTACACAGCCATACATATAAAAGTGTCACACAGCCATACATATAAAAGTGTCACACAGCCATACATATAAAAGTGTTACACAGCCATACATATAAAAGTGTCACAGCCATACATAAAAGTGTCACACAGCCATACATATAAAGTGTTACACAGCCATACATATAAAAGTGTCACACAGCCATACATATAAAAGTGTCACACAGCCATACATATAAAAGTGTTACACAGCCATACATATAAAGTGTTACACAGCCATACATATAAAGTGTCACACAGCCATACATATAAAGTGTTACACAGCCATACATATAAAAGTGTCACACAGCCATATATATAAAAGTGTCACACAGCCATACATATAAAGTGTCACACAGCCATACATTTAAAGTGTCACACACCATACATATAAAAGTGTCACACAGCCATACATATAAAGTGTTACACAGCCATACATATAAAAGTGTCACACAGCCATACATATAAAAGTGTCACACAGCCATACATTAAAAGTGTTACACACGCCATACATATAAAAGTGTTACGCAGCCATACATAGAAAGTGTCACATACAGCCTATACATATAAAGTGTTACACAGCCATACATATAAAAGTGTCACACAGCCATACATATAAAAGTGTCACACAGCCATACATATAAAGTGTCACACAGCCATACATTCTTTTCTTGAACCTTCATCTGTAACTATGGACCCCAGATATTTGAAGTTGGTGACTGGTTCAATTATTTTGTTGTTGATTTTGATTTCCGCATTGAAGCCATCTGCATTGTTTGTCATTATCTTTGTTTTTTCTGCACTAATTTCCATGCCGTAGGCTGAAGATGATATATTCAGCAGATTTATCAGGTTCACAAGTTCTTCTTCTGTGCCTGCTAGTCCGTCAATGTCGTCGGCAAATCGTAGGTTGGTAATTGTTCTGCCGGCAATGCTGACTGTTCCCTTGTGTTTTTCTAATGCGTCGCTCATTATCCTCTCCATAAATATGTTGAAAAGTACTGGAGAGAGGAGACATCCCTGTCTCACTCCGACTGATGTCCGGAACCAGTTTCCCGTGTTTCCGTTGAAGAATACTGCGCTGTTGGCTTTGTCGTACAGACTCTTGATGACATTTACAAGGTTGGCACTGATGTTGTATTTGTGCATGGTGGTCCAAAGTGCTTCATGCCACACTCGGTCGAAAGCCTTCTTGAAGTCAATGAAGACGTGGTATAGGTCTTGTTGGTGTTGCAGGTATTTCTCCATAAGAATTCTCAGATTGAATATCTGTTCAGTGGTGCTCCTTCCTGCTCTAAAACCTGCTTGTTCCTCTGCGATGATCTTTTCTGCTTGAGGTTTCAGCCTGTTCAGCAAGATTTTAAGCATGACTTTGCTGGGATGGCAGATTAGGCTGATTGTGCGGTAATTTTTGCATATTTGCAGGTTACCCTTCTTTGGCAGTGTAATTATAAGGGATTTTGTCCACTGGGTTGGCCATTCTCCACTGCGCCAGATTTTGTTGCAAATGATGAGAAGGGCATCAATCATGGCCTCTCCTCCAGCCTGAACAAGCTCGGATGGTATGTTGTCCACGCCTGGAGATTTTCCTTTCTTAAGGGATTTCACAGCTGCTTCTACTTCTGCTCGGAGGATTGGTGGGTCGTCATGATTGGTCGACTGCGGTCCGTTTAGCACTGCAGTATCACCCTGTGTGTTGTAATTATACAGGTCAGAGCAATACTCTGTCCAACGTGTGAGGATTTCTTGTTCTTCTGTGAGGCATTCTCCTGACTTATCTTGGATTGTGCTTACTCCCCCTTGTTTTGTGGTTGTGAGGTCTTTCACCAGCTGGTAAGCCTGTTTTGTGTTGTTTCTTTCCAAGTGTGCATCGATGTTTCCGCACTGATCTTCTATCCATTTTTCCTTGGCTTTCCTCATGGCACCCCTTATCTTCTTGTTTACTTCTCTATATTTTTCTTTTCCTTCCTGTGAGTTGTTTCTTTCTGGCTTCAAGCTCCTCCTTTCATCGCACAAGTCCAGGATGTCATTTGTGACCCACGGTTTCTTCTTCGGGCGATGTTTGACTATAATTTCTGTGGCTGTTTCTGTGAGGGCCACGGAGAAGGTGTCAGTGAGTTGCTCAACATTTTCTTCGTCTCCCAAGATGGTCAGTGGAGCGAATTTTCCGCCTATCATTGCCTCAAAAGCTTCTTGAATGTTCGCATCCTTCAATTTCTCCAGGTCGAATCGCAATCTTGTTCCTGCTTGTTTGGCAACCTTTTTAAGGTGTACTCGGAATGTCATCATTACAAGCTCGTGATCGCTTCCAACGTCAGCCCCTGGAAAGCTTCTGGTTCTGGCGATGTTAATGCAGGACCGGAAGTGTTTTCTCACCATGATGTAGTCAATCTGGTTGTCACATTCTCCATTTGGGCTGTGCCAGGTCCATCTTCTTGATGTCTTGTGAGGACCGAAGGTGTTAGCCAGCAATAAGTTGTTGTAGCTGGCAAATTCCAAGAGTCGAAGGCCTCTGTCGTTGGTCTCTGTATTGCAGTATTCTCCGAATGTGCCATGCCAGTCCTTCACCGAGTCTTTGCCTACTTTGGCGTTCCAGTCGCCTTGCACTATCAAGATGTCCTTTTTTGGTGTTTTGTCAATGCCATCTTGCAATTGCTCGTAGAAGTCTTCAATTGCGTTGTCTTCATAGTCTAAAGTTGGAGCATATGCCTGTACAATGGTGATGTTGAATGGTGATGCTCTGAGCCGTATGATGATGATTCGGTTGGATATCGGGCGACATCCCATCACTGCGTTCACCATGTTCTTGTGTACAAGAAATCCGACTCCATGCAGATGTTTATCTTCTCTACCACTATAGTATATCTTGTGGCCTTCTTCTGTAGTGGTTTCCCCAAAGTTCTTCCATCTGACCTCACAGAGGCCTATGACGTGCCAGGTGTATCTCGCCATTTCATGGGTTAACTCTTCTACTTTTCCTTCAGTGTTTAGTGTTCTTACATTCCACGTCCCCACTGTTAGGTTGTCTCTTCCTCTGATGTTGTCTCTCCCCTTCGGTTTATCAGTAGTGTACTTTTCACCTCTGCCCTGATGTACAACAGTAGGCGCGGTCCTTGGTAACCCGCGTGACGACCGATGCGGTATGGTATGGACAGTTGTCGTCATTCATGTGGTGTGTCTAGGGCTATTAAAACTTGGCAGAGCCCATCCCTCTCCAAGTTTAGACCACAGCCAATCTCCACCCACACGGCGGCTCGCCTTGGTCTTGGACATGAGGCCGTTGAACACATCATGGTGCACATCCGCCCAGGCCGGTGGCTTCATCAGGGAAGTCGTTCGCCCAGTGATGCCATGTCAACATCACCCCCTCACATGGTTTGGCACGCCAGCTGAGGCGAGGTCCCGGGGTGTGGCGCTTGGATGCCCACAAGGCAGTGGGGCTATTTACCCATAGCTGGGGGCTGAAACCGCCTTCCTAGCCGTTGGACCTAGTTGGTCTCATCCGCCCAGTCTGCCGGAGCCAGTCTATGCGACAGGTAGTACTGGGCTACATTTTACCAGTAGAGGTAGGCGCCAGGTCCCAGGGAGTCCCAGGACGAGCCAGCCAGGCATGCAGTTGCATGCCCAGCATGATGCCCCCCGCTAACAAGGATCACCTGGTACCAAAGCGCCCCCCACCTGACTCATTTTTATGTGTATACACATATATATATATCGAGAGAGAGGGGGGAGGGGGGACCTGTGACATAAAATTTATCTGGTCTTTGACTAGAACCAATCTGATAGAGAACTTTATGAAGGGACAGGGTTCAAAAATATTAAAGATTCAGCTTTTGTTGTTGTTGCTTTTGTTCTTCTTGTGTTCCTCTTCTCTTTTTTCTCTCTTTTGTTTGCTGTGTACATGATGGCGGTTGGTTGACTCTCGATAGAGCCATGGACTCAAGATCCAATGTCTGGAGATCAGACCCAGCCATCAACATTAAAAACTGGCCTGTTCACCGCTCATTGTATTGCTTACATCATTCTGGTGGTGTCTGCTCAGTGTATAAAATGTCCCTTCTTTTCCACCTCCCTGCCCCCCCCCCCCCCCCCCCATCATTCCTATTTCAAGGCTTTGCCACCTTATAGGAGGGCGCTATGTACCTTGGATCAAACGCGCATGGAATTGTGTGAGTGCGAAAAATCCCTCTTGAAGAAATTTGAAACTCCAACCTCAAGGGATGACTGTGGCCATCTTTTCCAATTCCTGGTGACTGCTGTGGGGTTTTGTGGTCAATGGAGTCGTAGATGGTCAAACCTGTCGCTTGGTAGAGGTGATATCACTGCCATTATCATGTGTCCAGCTGTCTGATTCTCACAACAGCAGGGGTAGGTTGGTGAAAGTGTTAGTTTAAAATTGTCCATGTGAACGTTGAACAAGCTGAGTCTCATTAGGACTACTCGCTGTCTGCTTGACAGAAGAGGGTAGTCGTTCCTTTCTGTCTAATTTAAGCTAGTGCTCGTTTAATGAATTTGTTCACATACATTAAGATATAAGATTCTGCATGGTTTCAAATTATGAACATTTTATGAGAACTAAGCCTGTTGCTGCTCTGTGTATGATTGTTCTAGTCCTACCATCTACAATCTATAGCTCTTTATGTGAAAGACCTTTTTTCTAGACAAAAGCAAACTTATATTGACTTAAACACAAGTGAACATTAGGTGCTCAGGAATGTTTACCTCTACAGTCACATAATATTTTGTAAGCTTTAGCTGATAACATAGTATCATCAGTGTGGGTTAACTTTTAGCCAGTTTCATTTGCATTGAACAAAGGAATTTACAGATAATCAGAATTGTCCAAGCTCTCTGTATCGTTTCGTGTGCGCCAGTGTATACCAAAAAATCTTTTCAAACCAGATCAGTTTATCTTTTTTGTTTGCAGTCTTTTCTGTAGGTCCCATATCTCTGCTCCATACTTTACTTCTTTGCTAACCTTCAGGAAAATTTCTACACAAGTACAGTTGTTTAAACAAGATTCTTAAAATAACTCAAAATGGTCTTTTTGTCATAGTAAATAGATCTTGGCGTGTGAAACTGAAGCTCATTTTTTTTAAAGTAGATTCAAGCACTTGTATGCATTTACTACTGAAACTCATATTTATATAGCGCCATCTTTCATGAATTGGAAGGAAACCTCCCTTTGGAAAACAGTTACATTTTTGCATATTGACCTGCAATTCATGTTTGTTAGCGGCCCTATAGAGATTGTCCAATTGAGTCTGTAGTCCACGTATTGTTCTATTATCTGAGAAAGAGAGAGAGAGAGAGAGAGAGAGAGAGAGAGAGAGAGAGAGAGAGAGAGAGAGAGAGAGACAGAGAGAGAGAGACAGAGAGAGAGAGAGACAGAGAGAGAGAAAGAAAGAAAGAAAGAGAGGCAGGCAGGCAGAGAGAGAGAGAGACAGAGAGACACACACACACACACACACAGACAGACGGACAGATAGATAGACAGACAGAGACAGACAGAAAGACAGATTGAGAGCCAGAGGGGTGGGTGGGTGGGTGGTGGTGAAGAGGGGAATACCGGGGAAGAAGGGGAAAAGAGTTCAGGGTGAGGCCTACAGAGATAAGATTACGTGACAGCGTGTGACTCGATTGTTCATGTTTGACGGTTTGTGCAGAAATGGTGTCAATGGAAGCATATATATCTGCTACGTTTCCATTGGTCGTCTGTCTGTTGACGACTTTCTGAGCTGACGCGTCACTACTGTGTGAATAACAGGCTCACACACGACACATCAAACAGCCACTTGGTGAGTTCTTTTATGTTTCTAATCAGGTGTCTACCTGGTTTTAAGATTATTTTGCTTTGTTTCTTATTGCATAGTTTTAATCAGAATGTACTTCTTTTAGATTAGAGGGTAACTTGTCTCCTTTGTAAAATTAGCAACATTTTGAAATAAAATTTTTAACAAATTGCAAACCATCTGTTTTTAGTTTTTCTTAACTTTTGTTTTATGTAGGTATTTGTAATTAAGAGGTGAAATACACACTTGCTGAATAGATGAGTTATGTTCCTTTCCCAGTCGATGCTTATGATTTTTTGAAAAAACCTCACAAACTGAAGTGGATTCACAGGACCTCTTTAACGCACAAGTGTTTTTGTAATGTCTGACACATTTCAAAATGTGTTTAGTGTTTTTTTCATTTTCTTATTTTATTTCTTTTTTTTCTCAACAGATTTTAATGAAACTCAGGCTGTTCTTAATAAGGAGAGCCACCTTCTCCTTTCGTATGTTTTCTCTATCTCATCATCATCATCAAGTGCCTTGCCAAAAGGTGTTAGCGATCATGGCCTTCCATCTGTTTCGATCCCTTGTTGCATCGAGCGCCTCTGCCACCCTCTTTGTCTTCAGCCACTCTGCAAGTCTGTCCTATATTTTTCCCTAGGTCTTCCTGGTGCTCTCTTTCCCTCCACCTTTCCTGTTGTGACAGGTGCTCCATTTCCTCTTTCCTCATAAAATGACCTATAAATGTTGCCTGTCTTTTCTTATCTTCCTTATGAATGATCTTTTTGTGTCTGCCTCCATTAAAACTGTCTCGTTTGTTTTCTTTGGTTCTTAGAACCACATCTTGACTGCCTCAGTCTTGTTCTGGCTTTGCTTGTTGATTGTCCACGCCTCACAACCGTATAACATCATCGGTTCTATATAACATTCAAGAACTCTCTTCCAGATGTTACTTGATAAGCATTTGTTGGTAAAATGCTTTTATTTTCTTGAATGCTGTTTTGGCTTGGTCGATTCTGCTGGCTACTTCCGATGTGCATCTGCTGTCTGGTGAAATGATTGTTCCCAGGTATTTAAACTTATCAACCTGTCTCAAGGTTGTGCCGTTTGCTGTTATTTTGCAGATGGGATTTCATGTTTTTACTGATTACCATGACTTCAGTCTTCTTGCTGTTTAGTTCCAACCCCTTACCTTTGCAATCTATTTCTAGTATATTCACAACATTTTGTAGGTCCCTTTCATTTTCCGCAATTAGCATGGTGTCATCCACGTATCGAATGTTGTTTATCATTTTTCCTCCAACCTTTAATCCACGGTCTTCCTGTAGGTTTCTCATGATGGTTTCACTGTAAAATGAAAACAGATCTGATGACAAAACACAACCCTGTCTGACTCCTCTTTTGATATTTTGGAAAGAGCTTATATCGTTTTCTATTCTCATTGCAGCTTTTTGTTCCCAATACATACTTCTGATTATTCGTAGATCCTTTCCATCAATATTGAGTCTTTCTAGCTGGTTGATCAGTTCTTCATGTCTTACCCGATCAAAAGCCTTGGTATAATCAACAAGACATAAATATAAATCCTTATTCATATCAACTGACCTCTCTATGATAGTTCTTAAGATGTATGTGGCATTAATAGTTCCTTTCCCTTCAACAAATTCACACTGTTCTTCTGCTATTTCTCTTTTGATTTTATTCCTTGTACTCATCATGATTATTCTTAATAGGATTTTTGTTACATGATCCATCAGGCTGATTGGGGATTTTTCCAGTGTCATAAATTTCACTTAGGAGGACTGTTATTTTTTGTATTCCAAATTCCTCCAGGGCTTTCAATCATCTCTGTAGTAATGCTGTCTGGTCCTGGGGCTTTTACTGGTTTCATCTTTTTTAGTACTGCTCTCAACTTCATCTTTCATTATGGGATGTCCTTCAACGTCCTTTCTATAATGTGTTCTTCGTTTCTGTCATCTTCAAAAAGGTCTTTAATGTTTGTGTGTGCTTGTGTGTGCTTGTGTGTGTGTGTGTGTGTGTGTGTGTGTGTGTGTGTGTGTGTGTGTGTGTGTGTGTGTGTGTGTGTGTGTGTGTGTGTGTATGTATGTGTGTGTATTTACTGCTATCTGTTATGCCTATTTCTTACTTGTTTATTTTATCTACCTGTTCCTTTAATACATTTATTCTTTTTTTTCTTTCCTTGCAAGTGGACGACAGACTGAAGTGGCTATAACAAAAAAAAAGATATTTTCATCTTGTTGATAGGCATTGGAGGCATTGTATATTGATTGGGGGACTTAATGTGACATGGCACAAGTTCACCCTCAGTGGTTTTTTTGTGTTTTGATTTAGTCCTTTCTATACTTTATTTCTATTATTTATCCATCTCTATATTCTATTTATTTATTCTTTTCTTTGAAGATAAGATACAGAAATACACACGTCATTACAACATAACCAAGATTGTTCCAGTGGTGGACTGATGCAATACTAACATCATCATCATCAAGTGCCTTGCTGCATGGCGTTGGTGATCATGGCCTTCCATCTGTTTCTATCCCTTGTTGCTCAAGCACCTCTTCCAACCTCTCTGTCTTGAGCCACTCTGCAAGTCCGTCCAATATTTTCTCCCTGGGTCTACCTGGTACTCTCTTTCCCTCCAGCTTTCCTGTAGTGACCAGGTGCTCCAATCCCGTTTCCTCATAAAATGGCCTATAAATATTGCCTGTCTTTCCTAATCTTCATTATCAATGATCTTCTTGTGTCTGCCTCTATCAAGACTGTCTCGTTTGTTTTCTTTGCTGTCCATAGAACTCTCAACATTCTTCTTAGAAAACAACAATCATCTTGTTCTGGTTTTGCTTGTTGACTGTCCACGCCTAACAACTGTATAACATTATCGGTTCTATATAACATTCAAGAACTCTTTTCCTGATATTAATTGATAGGCATTTGTTGGAAAGAATGCTTTTCATCTTCTTGAAGCAATACTAGTATAAGATACAAAACCCAAAAGTAAGCTTAAAGGTTTATGTACAGGCTTAAGGCTTGTACCACTATCATTCTGGATCGTGTCCATCACATGGTACATGTGACGTCAGTGACCATTCCAATCACGAAGACGTCTCTCGAGAAAGTGAAACTGAAACTGAAATCGATATGGATCACACTTCGATTCATTGAGATTTTTGACAGTCCATGTGTTTGGACCTCATGAAAATGATTGTGCAACAGGGATTCATCACACTTTGACAAGTCCACATACGCTCCACCCAGATCTAGTAATAATTGTCTGACAGAATCATGAAGTCTACACAAAACTCCACGCTCCGGTAAGGTCATAAAATTGAGAGGGTGTGGTTGGGAGACAACGGGATGTATCTCAAGTGTCTGTTGAGGAATTATATCGATAGCTTCAGGTGGAGGCTTTGTGACTCTTAGGCTGCAGAGGAGTGACGTTGCAAAAACCTTAAGGTTTCTAGAGACTTGCATTAAGAGGAGTCTCCATCTCCTCTCGGTTGCTGCGTATTTTCCTCATCCCTGAGTTGACCCAGTACTAAATGGTAAACTCAAGCTGAACAACAGCCATTGTAATTGCAAAATTAATTATGTTGAGTTTAGCGAAGCCGTTGATTGTATCCAGATAATTCAGCTACTTCTCAGATTACAGGTTTATTCAGTTGTATAAATCAACGTTTTCTGTTACAGGTTTATTCAGTTGTATAAATCAACGTTTTCTGTCAGCTCTACTGTGTAAAGAGCAGTTTGAGTTTGTCAGGATGGTACAGGGTAGCTGAGGTGATAGCGATGGTTGCTGCTTCTGTTTGTTGAAAGCTCACATCAATGAAAAAAAAAAAGAAAACAATGCTGAAATAGATAATCTTCTGAATGATACGTTTGTATGCGTTTGGATGGGTGCGGTGTGTGTAAGTGTTTATGTGCGTGTGTTCACGTGTATGTGTGCTTGCACGCGCGCATGTGTGTGTGTATGTGTATGTGTGAAACAGGAACAGGTCAAACCATAGAGAGGTACACGCTTGCTGGCTTGTACAATGAGAGACAAAGGGGGACAATTTCGGTGAGTGAAACCTTTGGGATTTTGTTTTGCTTTTATGTTTCTTTTTAGATCTCTCTCTCTCTCTCTCTCTCTCTCTCTCTCTCTCTCTCTCTCTCTCTCTCTCTCTCTCTCTTTTTTCATTTCCTCCCTTTTTCCTAAGAACATGGAAATGTTTCATATTGACCAGACAGGTGTATGTTTGTATATCTATGTATTTGTCTGTGAGTGTAATGTGTTACTAGAATTTTCTCAGCTGCTTCTGGGTGGTCCTTTAGTAAGTGAACACCGAACATGTGGACAGTTGAGGGTTCGCCAGTTCGTTACCTTGAAAGAGAGGGGGCTGAAATCAAATTCATAGGGGCCAAAAAATTGACAAAAATCAGCACTTTCAGAATCTGTTCCAAATATGTATAGGCTCTTTTCATGGGTTTACAGGTCTATCATATTGTTCTCAATTGTCAAAGCCTTATTTTGACAAAAAACATTTTCAAGGTCACAGTGACAGAAAAGTTGAGAAGATATTGAATAGCTAACATTTCAAATAAACTTTTCCCAGGCTTTTTAATATAATCACTTTGACAGATTCATTGTACGTTAGCGGATGGTATCAACCGTTCTTACAGAAACTGTCAAGTTTGAATACGCTTCTTTTATCATGAAGATTATCATACCATTTGTGTGAACAGCAACATCAAATTTAAGTTATATGTTTCTGCAGTTTAATAAACTATACAATTTGTAAAAATAACAAGAGAAAAAAGACTTGGTCAAACCAGTTTCCAGCATTATCACACACACACACACACACACACACACACACACACACACCACACACACACACACACACACACACACACACACACACACACACACACACACACACACACACACACAAACACACACACACACACACACACTATTTTATCTATTTATTTATTTATTCATTTATTTACTTTATTATTTATTTATTCCTTTCTTAAAGATAAGACACAGATACACATGTCACTACAATTCTTTCCAATGTTAGACAGAAACAATATTACTATAAGACACAAAACCCATAGACTGGGTAGGACCTCAGGACCTGGCCAGCTTATGGATTTGTGCGCAGGCTTAGACTGTTCTATGAGCATTCTGGATCTTTTCCATCATATTGCACCTGTGACATCAGTGCATATGTACTTCGTTTCCAGCGGGGAGACTTAATTGCACTATCCTTTAGGAAGAAAGCATTTTCACATTTCAAATGTCTCTGTCTCTCTGTGTGTCCTAGGTGCATGCTCTTTCTGTCTACAGGCAGGCAAGCCACACCAGATGGCTGTATTTCTTTCTGGGCGTGTTTATGGCAGCTGCCATAGGGCTGACCCCTGCTCTGGGCTTCACCTTGGCGAATGATGACGACAATCGGTCAACTCAGACAGACACATCCAGACCACTTGCTGGCAATCAAAGGCCCTATCCAGTGACTGGAAGTCCTCGCTCAGAGACCGAGACACCTCACCCAGCAGCCG
>JAPXFY010000030.1:46739401-46741901 GCA_030674185.1 Monoplex corrugatus | reverse complement strand
GATCACGTCGAATCATCCAGACCGTACTTTCTGTGGTCTGCAAAGTCTGTGTGTGCCTGGTCGTCTTCCCCAGTTCACAGTCTCTCTAACGTTCTTGGTGCGTTCTCTATTTGATCAAAAGTGTTTGTCACTCATTCTTAACCTGCACTGCGCTCCCGTCTGTTTTTTTTTAAAACAGATCTTCCTTTTTCGGGTTTTTCACTCCTTTTGGACACTTTTATTGTTAACATTGGCCTGTCGTCAACTTGGGCTGGTGAACAGTAATTCTTAATTGTTCTGTTCTTGGTGTTTCAGTACTTTTCCTACCTAGCTCAGTTAGAAACTCTTTCTTGTGCCAAGCCCCCTCGCAGGAAAGCTCATTTTTCAACTTTATTCTTCTTCTTCATGAACAACCTGCATGTCATGTACCCTCCAGTACGTTTCAATAAAGACAAAAATAAACAACAACAACAACAACAAAAAACCAACCAAACAAAAAGAAAATAACCAGCCCAGTCCGTTTAAGATTCTTCCATCATTCCCCTCGACCTAGTTTCGTTGGTGCGCCCTAATTTCTTACTCCTCAGTGTTTCACTTTAGAAACGCCATTGTTGACTTTACCACCAGTTGATTTCAGCCTGCTCTGGGCTTTACTCAGAGGACTGTACGCCATTGTGTGACATGGCACCCGTGTTTTCTGTAGTGCGCTATCACATGTGTGACATGGCACCCGTGTTTTCTGTAGTGCGCTATCACATTGTGTGACATGGCACCCGTGTTTTCTGTAGTGGCTTTTCACATTGTGTGACATGGCACCCGTGTTTTCTGTAGTGCGCTATCACATTGTGTGACGTGGCACCCGTGTTTTCTTTAGTGCGCTATCACATTGTGTGACATGGCACCCATGTTTTCTGTAGTGCGCTATCACATTGTGTGACGTGGCACCCATGTTTTCTGTAGTGCGCTATCACATTGTGTGACTGGCACCCTGTTTTCTGTAGTGCGCTATCACATTGTGTGAGTGGCACCCGTGTTTTCTGTAGTGCGCTATCACGGCTTTGCTGCTTGAGGAGTTATGTCGGTGTGGCCCTCTAGGAGTTTATTCGTGTGGTGCGCTATGAGGATTTATGTCGTGGTGGCCCTCTAGGAGTTTATGTCGTGGTGTGTGCCCTCTGAGAGTTTTGTACGTGGGGTTGCGCTCTGAAGTTATTCTGAGTGTGCCACTGAGAGTTTGTGTGTGTGTGCCCCTGAGGTTTTTCTGGTGTGTGCGCTCGAGAGTTTATGTCGTGTTTGTGCCCTCTGAGGTTTATGTCGTGGTGTGTGCCTCTGAGGAGTTTATGTCGTGGTGTGTGCCCTCTGAGGAGTTTATGTCGTGGTGTGTGCCCTCTGAGGAGTTTATGTCGTGGTGTGTGCGTTCTGAGGAGTTTATGTCGTGGTGTGTGCGCTCTTCTTTGAATTACTACTCCAGGCTCTTGGGGTACTCTTTCTTTGTGGTTCCGTTCACTAGTGTTTTGTGGATTAATTCAGGGACCTGTGTCGGAGCCACACACCTTGTCATCTGGCCCGATGACTCTCTTTTATATTGTGTCCTTGTCTGAAGATTGTCTCCCCTGCTCTTCTATTAGGTAACCCTTTCTTCTCGCACGTTTTCCACGGGCCATGGACTACTTAGAGCGTCCACTACAAGCGGTTGTCAAGACAGCCAGCCATCACAGAGATCATGTGTCAAGGTGTGGAGAAGCATTCAGTGTCCATCACCTAACCCAAACGCCCCACATTAGTGCCTGCTGACCATCTGACCTTCTCAAGCCCTTCTGACCACCAACCCACAGCAGGACGATCTACTCTCAGTGTTTCCTCTGGAAGGGAATGCCAGAATATATCCTTCTGGCCCCTTCCGATCCAGAGCCCACTTGTAACACAACATGCCATAGCACCTTGTTCTCGTCCATACAAGAAGAGGAGCCAGAGGCACCAACGAGTCTCGCTCACTCCTCTCCTTGCACTGGATGCCAGCGAGAGTCCTTCTCGCCCATACATAAGTTAATTGAAAGAAAACCTCTCCCTTCCATTCAGGACGTTAGTTGAAGGGAAACCTTCTCCCCTCTATTCAGGACGCTAAGCTCAGACCTCCCAGAGAGAATGGGTGACTCTACAAAGGGTGGACCCAAGATCACCACCCTCACACAGGCCCACGTGATACAGGCCATACCACCACTGGCCAACTAAATGGCCCTCATGTACCAGACCCTCCCCCCCCCCTCCATCCCAGGAGTCCCACGGACCATTTTCCTGGACGTTGTCAGGGCCACAGTATCTTTCCCTTGGCCTGCCTACCACCACATGCCACCTCATCAACTCAACCCTTATTGGCCCCTGTTCAACTCCCCTTGACATATGGACCTGGTCCTTCTCCACAGGAGCCCTCCACCCACACAACTTCGAACACACTGCAGTAGTCAAAGTCCAGTCATTCTCACAAATGGCTCAGTCCACCACCACTGAGCCCAGAGACATATCA
>JAPXFY010000030.1:46713984-46739301 GCA_030674185.1 Monoplex corrugatus | reverse complement strand
TGACAAAAGGGGAAAAGGCAAACCCAAAAAAGATGTATATAATGGGTGACAAAAAAAAAAAATGACCAATGCAAAGATAACGGTAAACAGTGACACAAAGGAAATAACAAACACCAAAAGAATTGTATGAAGTGACACCAGACAGAAAAGCTAAACTTGCAAGATGACACAAAGGAAATAACAAACACCAAAAGAACTGTATAAAGTGACACCAGACAGAAAAGCTAAACATGCAAGATGACACAAAGGAAATAACAAACACCAAAAGAACTGTATAAAGTGACACCAGACAGAAAAGCTAAACGTGCAAGATGACACAAAGGAAATAACAAACACCAAAAGAACTGTATAAAGTGACACCAGACAGAAAAGCTAAACTTGCAAGATGACACAAAGGAAATAACAAACACCAAAAGAACTGTATGAAGTGACACCAGACAGAAAAGCTAAACATGCAAGATGACACAATCACAGTATGTGAAACTTGGCTACAACCAACAATTAGCGATGAATCTATTAAATTACCAAATTACCACCTCCCATTAAGAAAAGACCGTTCGCATCAAGCGTATGGTGGTGTTGCTATATATATAAAAGAGTACCTTTCTTTTACACCTCGACTCGATTTGCAAGTGGATAATCTTGAAGCAGTCTGGGTAGAGCTGAATCTGGGCAATGAGAAAATTCTGGTTGGCTCCTTTTACATGGCTCCAGGCACTCCCACTGCTTATTGGCAATTGATTAGAGAGAGTATCCATAAAGCCGACACAACCATGCTCAAATATTTCATTTTAGGCGACTTCAATACAGACTTTTTGTCCAATCCATCATCCCATCTAATGCATATACTTAACTTATATCAACTCCACCAAGTCACTAATGGCCCAACACGAACAACCGCAGATACAAGCTCTTGCTTAGATTTAATCATTACTCAATCTCTTTCTGTCATCAAATCAGTAGAGATACTACCTGAAATATGTAGTGACCACTGCGTTCCAGTTGCGGTCTTAAAACACCCATTTCATGCAAACCCTAACTACAAAAGAGTTATTTATGATTATAAAAAGCTAGATGAATATACGTTTTGTAATATTCTGTCAGAAACTGACTGGAATGCCATCATCTTTGATAAACCACTAGATGAAAGTACACAGTTGTTCACAGACACCTTTTTCGAAATCGCAAAGCAATGTATGCCAGTTCATACAATTACAATAAGACCAAAAGATGTTCCCTGGATAAATAACCCACTGCGGGCTTTAATAAAAAAACGAAATAGGTTACATAAACGAGCTAGAATCACAAAATCTAACTTACACTGGCAAGAATACAGACAAGTTCGTAATCAGATCACATCTTTAAAACGGCAGTTAAAAATTGAGTACTACCAGGAATTGGATGAAAAGGCTTCTGACCCAAAACAGTTTGGCACTAAACAATGGTGGAAACTAGTAAAACAATTTATGGATAAAAAAGACATTAGCTCCGACAATATCCCACCAATCAAGCACAACAGGAATGTTTTTTATTCCAACAAAGATAAAGCAGATATCTTTAATCACTTTTTTATTCAACAGTCAACATTAGAATCTAATAACGATCCACTCCCTGACTTACCTCAGTTTGAAAATGAAATCGTTTTAGAGGTGCTTACTTCAACTGAAGTAAAAAATGTTATATTAAACCTTAATAAAAAGAAAGCATCAGGACCAGACGCAATTCATAATAGACTTCTTATTGCTGCAGTTAATCAAATTTCAGACCCACTCACCTCACTATTCAACAGATCACTCCAGGAAGGACACTTTCCAACACAGTGGAAACATGCACATGTGACCCCGATTTATAAAAAAGGATCTAAAGAGCTTTGTAACAACTATCGACCCATCTCCTTGCTTAGCTGCCTTGGTAAAATTCTTGAAAGATGTGTTCACAAACACATAATCTCATTCCTGAGAAATAACAATATTTTAACTCCATCACAGTCTGGTTTTATTCCTGGAGACTCAACTGTCAACCAGCTCTTAGATATTTATAACGATTTGTGTTCCGCTTTTGATGAAGGTATAACAACACAAGCTATCTATTTTGACATATCAAAAGCATTTGACAGAGTATGGCACGAAGGCCTTCTTGCTAAACTTAGATCTGTGGGAATTAGAGGTAAGTTGTTCACTTGGTTTCGTTCTTACTTGTCTAACCGTTCTCAAAATGTGGTTATAAAAGGAGAAAAATCTAGCACAGAAACTGTCAAGGCGGGTGTCCCACAAGGATCTGTCCTGGGGCCTCTTCTGTTTCTAGTTTATATAAATGATATAGTTAAGGATATAGCCTCTGTGATTAAACTATTTGCAGATGACACTAGTATGTCTTTAGCTTTAAGAGACTATAACGTTCAGGCAACAATACTTAATTCTGACCTGGAAAAGATAAGCGGGTGGGCAAAACTCTGGAAAGTGAAATTTAACGAACAGAAGACTGAACTTCTTAACTTTGCCCGAGATCAAAATCCAATGCCAGTTCTAAGATTCGGCCGAGGTTTCCTACAGGATGTCTCACACCATAAACACCTAGGTATTACGATCCAAAATAACTGCAAATGGGATGAACTTGTCAAAAATATTGTAAACAAAACCCATCTGCTTATCTGTTGCCTTAGATCATATAAGTATAAATTAAGTAGGAAAGCCTTAGAGACAATGTATAAATCTTTTATCCTGCCCATTTTTGATTATGCAGACGTGATATGGGACAGTTGTAAAAAACTTTCTGATGAGCTGGAAGACCTTAATTTAGAAGCTATCAGGATAATCATAGGGACTGTTCGAGGAACAAGTCACGAAAAACTTTACCAGGAATCAGGACTCTGCCCTCTAAAAGAGAGAAGACGACGTCACAAGTTACAATTCTATCATAAGCTAGTCAACGGTAACGCTCCTCAGTACTTAGTAGATCTTGTTCCACCACTTATGTCCACTCAAAACCCCTATCATAGACGAAGACCCTTAGAAAGAATAACTCCTCGTTCTAAAACTGAGGTTCATGCAACCTCATTCTTCCGTCTACAACTAGATTATGGAATGAACTTCCAGAACACATACAAGCTAGCCCCTCCATTGGCCAACTTAAACACTTTCTCTCACATGGAGACCCAATAGTTCCTGCATTCCTTTACTACGGTAAGAGGATACAGCAAACTATTCATTGTAAATTAAGATTAGAAATGAGTGACCTTAACTCCGACTTGTTTAAAAGACATTTGCTAGATAACCCAGCATGTATTTGTGGCCATCCTAATGAAACAGCGAATCACTTTCTGCTTTTTTGTCCGCGGTATGCAAACGTTCGCCTCCAGACGATTGACTCTCTTCCTCAGGAACAAAGAAGAACAAAAATACTTCTGAATGGAAGTGAACAAGTAAGCCTTCAAGAAAACGAAAATATATTTAAACTAGTTCATAATTTTATTGAAAATTCTAAGCGTTTCTAAGTTGTCTACTTGGATGATCTGCGGTGGTGTGCCGGACCTCTAGTAAGCAACTCTTATCTATCTCCATTCCTCCAGCATGTTGGAACTAAGTCTTACTCTTTTCATCTATCATTTATGTTTGTAGTAACATGTGATATCAATTGTGGGTGTTTTTGCCTGCTTTATTGGGTTTTCTGAGTTTTTCCCTTAGTTTGCTTTGGTTCATTTTGTTGTTATTGTTTTCTTTCATCTAGTGTGCTAAGGATATAATTGTAGTGCTTTTAGCTTTTTTCTTCATTTCTTTCTTTCTTGTTTCTTGTTGGTTTAAATTTCACAAGTTGCCCGCATTTGAGCCAATAGTGTGTCAATTGTTTTTGGGGAGGGCTAACATAAGCCATTGCTTGATGCCCTGCCCATGCTTTGCTGTATTTATGACTCTTCTTTTCTTGAATAAAGTTTTGTTTAAACCAAGATGACACAAAGGAAATAACAAACACCAAAAGAACTGTATAAAGTGACACCAGACAGAAAAGCTAAACGTGCAAGATGACACAAAGGAAATAACAAACACCAAAAGAACTGTATAAAGTGACACCAGACAGAAAAGCTAAACGTGCAAGATGACACAAAGGAAATAACAAACACCAAAAGAACTGTATAAAGTGACACCAGACAGAAAAGCTAAACGTGCAAGATGACACAAAGGAAATAACAAACACCAAAAGAACTGTATAAAGTGACACTAGACAAAAGTGATACCAGACAGAAAAGCTAAACATGCAAGATGACACAAAGGAAATAACAAACACCAAAAGAACTGTATGAAGTGACACCAGACAGAAAAGCTAAACATGCAAGGTGACACAAAGGAAACTGCACACAAAAGAAAAGTGCACGAGATGGCACAAGGGAAAGGACAAACACAAAGATGAGCCAACAAGATGACAAAGTCTGCAAGAGAAATGGCAAATACACAGAAAAATATAGAAGAAAATACAAACGAAACTGCACACAAAGATAACTGAAAAAGATGACACAAGGGAAATGACAAACACAAAGATAAGTCTACAAGGGAAATGACATACATGAAAGATAACTGAAAAAGATGACACAAAGGAATGTGCAAACACATAAGCTAAGTGCAATGGCACAAAGGAATTGGCAAACACATAAGCTAAGAGCAATGACACAAAGGAATTGGCAAACACATAAGCTAAGTGCAATGGCACAAAGGAATTAGCAAACACATAAGCTAAGTGCAATGACACAAAGGAATTGGCAAACACATAAGCTAAGTGCAATGGCACAAAGGAATGTGCAAACACATAAGCTAAGTGCAATGGCACAAAGGAATTGGCAAACACATAGCTAAGTGCAATGGCACAAAGGAATTGGCAAACAAATAAGCTAAGTGCAATGACACAAAGGAATTGGCAAACACATAAGCTAAGTGCAATGACACAAAGGAATTGGCAAACACATAAGCTAAGTGCAGTGGCACAAAGTAATTGGCAAACACATAAGCTAAGTGCAATGACACAAAGTAATTGGCAAACACATAAGCTAAGTGCAATGGCACAAAGGAATTGGCAAACACATAAGCTAAGTGCAATGACACAAAGGAATTGGCAAACACATAAGCTAAGTGCAATGACACAAAGGAATTGGCAAACACATAAGCTAAGTGCAATGGCACAAAGGAATTGGCAAACACATAAGCTAAGAGCACAAGATGGCACAAAGAAAATAGCAAATATAAAGATGAATGTATGAGATGACAACATGGAAATGGCAAACACAAAGTCAAATATACGAGATGACACAAGGGAAATTGCAAACACAAAGATAAGTCTATAACTTATAAGATGAGAAAGTCTACTAGGGAAATGGAAAACACAAAAGATAAACATACAAGATAACACAAAGGAAATGGCAAACACAAAAATAAATACATACAATTTGACACAAAGGAAATGGCAAACACAAAAATAAATACATACAAATTGACACAATGCAAATGGCAAACACAGAGATGAATACACATTTGACATAAGGTAAATGGCAAACACAGAGATAAATATACATGATGACATACGGGAAATGACAAACACAAAGATAAATGCACAAAATGACACAAGGGACATGACAAACAAAAAGCTAAATGCACAAGGTGACACAAGGGACATGACAAACAAAAAGCTAAATGCACAAGGTGACACAAGGGACATGACAAACAAAAAGATAAATGCACAAGGTGACACAAGGGACATGACAAACAAAGAGCTAAATGCACAAGATGACACAAGGGACATGACAAACACAAAGATAAATGCACAAGGTGACACAAGGGACATGACAAACAAAGAGCTAAATGCACAAGGTGACACAAGGGACATGACAAAGAGCTAAATGCACAAGGTGACACAAGGGACATGACAAACACAAAGATAAATGCACAGGGTGACACAAGGGACATGACAAACAAAGAGCTAAATGCACAAGGTGACACAAGGGACATGACAAACACAAAGATAAATGCACAGTGTGACACAAGGGACATGACAAACAAAGAGCTAAATGCACAAGGTGACACAAGGGACATGACAAACACAAAGATAAATGCACAAGTGACACAAGGGACATGAAAACAAAACTAAATGCACAAGGTGACACAAGGGACATGACAAACAAAGAGCTAAATGCACAAGGTGACACAAGGGACATGACAAACACAAAGATAAATGCACAGGTGACACAAGGGACATGACAACAAGAGTAAATGCACAAGGTGACACAAGGGACATGACAAACACAAAGATAAATGCACAAGATGACACAAGGGACATGACAAACACAAAGATAAATGCACAAGGCGACACAAGGGACATGACAACACAAAGAGATAAATGCACAAGGTGACACAAGGGACATGGCAAACAAAGAGCTAAATGCACAAGGTGACACAAGGGACATGACAAACACAAAGCATAATGCACAAGGTGACACAAGGGACATGACAAACACAAAGATAAATGCACAAGGTGACACAAGGGACATGACAAACACAAAGATAAATGCACAAGGTGACACAAGGGACATGACAAACACAAAGATAAATGCACAGGTGACACAAGGGACATGACAAACACAAAGATAATGCACATGGTGACACAGGGACATGACAAACAAAGACTAAATGCACAAGTTGACACAAGGGACATGACAAACACAAAGATAAATACACAAGTTGACACAAGGGACATGACAAAACAAAGATAAATGCACAAGGTGACACAAGGGACATGACAAACACAAAGATAAATGCACAAGGTGACACAAGGGACATGACAAACACAAAGATAAATGCACAAGGTGACACAAGGGACATGACAAACACAAAGATAAATGCACAAGGTGACACAAGGGACATGACAAACACAAAAATAATGCACAAGGTGACACAAGGGACATGACAAGCACAAAGATAAATGCACAAGGTGACACAAGGGACATGACAAACAAAGAGTTAAATGCACAAGGTGACACAAGGAACATGACAAACACAAAGCTAAATGCACAAGGTGACACAAGGGACATGACAAACACAAAGATAAATGCACAAGGTGACACAAGGGACATGACAAACAAAGAGATAAATGCACAAGGTGACACAAGGGACATGACAAACACAAAGATAAATGCACAAGGTGACACAAGTGACATGACAAACAAAGAGCTAAATGCACAAGGTGACACAAGGGACATGACAAACAAAGAGCTAAATGCACAAGGTGACACAAGTGACATGACAAACAAAGAGCTAAATGCACAAGGTGACACAAGGGACATGACAAACAAAGAGATAAATGCACAAGGTGACACAAGGGATGCACAAGGTGACACAAGGGACATGACAAACACAAAGATAAATGCACAAGATGACACAAGGGACATGACAAACACAAAGATAAATGCACAAGGCGACACAAGGGACATGACAAACACAAAGATAAATGCACAAGGTGACACAAGGGACATGACAAAGAGCTAAATGCACAAGGTGACACAAGGGACATGACAAACACAAAGATAAATGCACAAGATGACACAAGGGACATGACAAACACAAAGATAAATGCACAAGGTGACACAAGGGACATGACAAACACAAAGATAAATGCACAAGGTGACACAAGGGACATGACAAACACAAAGATAAATGCACAAGATGACACAAGGGAAATGACAAACACAAAGCTAAATGCACAAGGTGACACAAGGGACATGACAAACAAAGCTAAATGCACAAGGTGACACAAGGGACATGACAAACAAAGCTAAATGCACAAGATGACACAAGGGACATGACAAACAAAGAGCTAAGTGCACAAGGTGACACAGGGGACATGACAAACAAAGAGCTAAGTGCACAAGGTGACACAGGGGACATGACAAACACAAAGATAAATGCACAAGATGACACAAGGGACATGACAAACAAAGAGCTAAATGCACATGGTGACACAAGGGACATGACAAACACAAAGATAAATGCACAAGGTGACACAAGGGACATGACAAACAAAGAGTTAAATACACAAGGTGACACTAGGGACATGACAAAGAGCTAAATGCACAAGGTGACACAAGGGACATGACAAACACAAACATAAATGCACAAGGTGACACAAGGGACATGAAAAACACAACGATAAATGCACAAGGTGACACAAGGGACATGACAAACAAAGAGCTAAATGCACAAGGTGACACAAGGGACATGACAAACACAAACATAAATGCACATGGTGACACAAGGGACATGACAAACACAAAGATAAATGCACAAGGTGACACAAGGGACATGACAAACACAAAGATAAATGCACATGGTGACACAAGGGACATGACAAACACAAACATAAATGCACAAGGTGACACAAGGGACATGACAAACAAAGAGATAAATGCACAAGGTGACACAAGGGACATGACAAACACAAAGATAAATACACAAGGTGACACAAGTGACATGACAAAGAGCTGAATGCACAAGGTGACACAAGGGACATGACAAAGAGATAAATGCACACGGTGACACAAGGGAAATGACAAACACAAACATAAATGCACAAGGTGACACAAGGGACATGACAAACAGAGATAAATGCACAAGGTGACACAAGGGACATGACAAACACAAACATAAATGCACAAGGTGACACAAGGGACATGACAAACACAAACATAAATGCACAAGGTGACACAAGGGACATGACAAACACAAAGATAAATGCACATGGTGACACAAGGGACATGACAAACACAACGATAAATGCACAAGGTGACACAAGGGAAATGACAAACAAAGAGCTAAATGCACAAGGTGACACAAGGGACATGACAAACACAAACATAAATGCACAAGGTGACACAAGGGAAATGACAAACAAAAGCTAAATGCACAAGATGACACAAGGGACATGACAAACACAAACATAAATGCACACGGTGACACAAGGTAAATGGCACACAATGTCGAGATATCAGTGCATGTAGTTGTGGAAGGAATCAGAACATGCCAGACATTATAATAACTTAACGTGATGTACAGACATGGGCACTGTGCATGACAAAATCAAATAATCAAACACACAGACAAACACAACTACCAGCAACAAACACTACAGAGGATGCTGTCACAAAGGAACGTACTTTCGAAAGAGCAGTATAGTCAGTTTTCTATTTTTCAGGAACAAACATATTCTACGATCACAACAACAACAACAACAACAACAACTATGCAGGAAACAAAAGGAGTAAGAACAACTTGAGAAACAACAACAACAACAACGATCCAGAAAACAATAACACCAAAAACAAAAACAATAGTAACAACATGAAAATCAATGACAAAAATCACAACCGCATGAGAACTAACAACTGAAACAACAACAAACAACAACAATAATAACAACAACATGTAAGTAATAGAAGTAACAACAACATGAGAAATACAAACAACAACAACTACCATAACAGCATGAAAAAGAACAACAATGACAAGAGAAACAACAATGGCAATAACACAACAAGATTAACCACAGAAAACAACAACAGCAAAAACAACAGCATAGGAAATAACAGAAGTACATAGAACACGGGTAAAAACACAAAACAGCTATCATTATGAAAATCAACAACATGAGAAACAACAGCAGCAGCAACGACAAACGACAACAACGACAATAGCAACATAAAGAACAATATCAAAAACAAGCAGGAGGAGTAGGAAGAAGAAGAAGAAGAAGAAGAAAAAGAAGAAGAAGAAGAAGAAGAAGAAGAAGAAGAAGAAGAAGAAGAAGAAGAAGAAGAAGATGATGAACTACTAAAAAAGCTGCAACAGCATCAATAACAACAACAAACCAACAACAACTACTATCACCACCAACACCACCACCATTACTACCACAACAACAACAATAACAACGATGACAACAACAACAATAACAACACACCATAGAAGCAGCAATAACAGAAACAATCACAAGTAACAACACTACCAACGACAACAGTAAACTTTATCATCCAAACCAAACCCCACCTGTCTCATATCGATTCTGTATCTGTTCCTCCACAACTTGTCTCTGACGGTCGATCTCCTCTGTTTCCTTTATAAGACTGGCGCTCACTGCAGTTAGGACTGCTATTTGTTTATGGGCCTTGACTTGCAAATCCTTCCCGTCAACATCCATGTCTTGCTTATCACGTGACTGTGTCGTGTCTTCCTCACTGACCACGTCAGTACTGTCTCCAAGATCATCAGACGCTGTGACATATCAACATGTTATGTTAACATCAAATGATCAACGATCTTCATGCACTGTCAACATTAATAATGACGTATCAATATCAGTAAGAGTTACAACACATGCTGAAATTGAAATTTCATGACATGATGTTGACCTGTCATGACACATGCTCATGCTGATGTGTTGATGTCATGATACGTGTTGTTGACATGTCATGATACGTGTTGTTGACATGTCATGATACGTGTTGTTGACATGTCATGATACGTGGTTATGTTGAAATCTGACGACACGACGTTGTCATGTCATGACACATGTTTATTGACACAGTAGGCACGACTGGCTTTTTGGCACCCATCTTAGATAATCAATTGTGCACAGTTAGTAAACAGACATACACAGACAGACAGACAGATGGAAGGACAGACAAGAAAATTAACAGAAAGAAAGATAGAACGAGACAGACACGAAGACACAAAGACTGAAACAGGCAGACACAGTGAAACTAATGGAAAAACGAAAAGACAGACTGGAAGACAGACACAGTGAGACAGAGACACAGACAAACAAAGACAGGAACACAGACAGAGTGAGACAGAGACACAAAGACAGACAGACAAACAAAGAGACACATACAGACAGACTCACATAAAAATTGTCAACTCCCCCAGGTGGGACAGGATGTTTACAAGCAAACGTAGGACAGGTGACTGTAGCTGTACTTTGTCCTGTTACCTGCACACACATTATGCATCGTGTTACCTGTCACCTTACATACACTGTACATTGTGTTACCTGTCATCTATACACAATATGCATCGTGTGTCTGTCACCTGTACACATTAAACATTGTATTATCCATTATGTGGACACAATTTACATTGTGTTACCTGTCATATATATTATACATTGTGTTGCACTTTATATATTGTGTTACCTGTCACATGTACACAGTGTACATTGTGTTACTTATCACCTGTGCACTTTATATATTGTTACCTGTCACATGTACACAATATACATTGTGTTACTTGTTACCTGTACAATTTATACATTGTGTTACCTGCCACATGTACACAGTTGTGTTTCTTATCATATTTTGTTTGACTTTGTCACCTGTACACTTTATATATTGTGTTACCTGTCACATGTACACATTATACATTGTGCTACCTATCACCTGTACACTTTATATATTGTGTTACCTGTCACATGTACACATTATACATTGTGTTACTTATCACCTGTACACTTTATATATTGTGTTACCTGTCACATGTACACAGTATACATTGTGTTACTTATCACCTGTGCACTTTATATATTGTGTTACCTGTCACATGTACACATTATACATTGTGTTACTTATCACCTGTGCACTTTATATATTGTGTTACCTGTCACATGTACACAGTATACATTGTGTTACTTGTCATCTGTACACTTTATACATTGTGTTACCTGTCATCTGCATACATTATACATTGTGTTGCTTGTCATCTGTACATACACTGTACACTGTTACCCACCACCAAGAGGGACACATTGCACTTGAAGAATTTCATGTGGCAGTCTGTACAAAGTTTCATCAATTACTGGCAGACACCCTGAGCCGGTGCATAAAAACCTACACACTGGCAAAGTCTTGAAATAGGGAGGAGAGGGAAGGGATCTATCAAGCACTAAGTAGACACCACCAGAATGATGAAAGCATTAAATAAGAAGGGCAGTATGAATTGGCCAGTTCTTATCATTGTTGGCTGACACCGAAATCAGGATATTGATCAGAGTTGAGTCCTCGACTTTTTAAACAGAACTGTTACCTGTAAGGTATTACCTGGTACTAGTACATCACGGCTGTTCATTCCGTTCCCTTTAGTTGGGAGGAAACTCCTCACTGCACGGAGGAATGTGTTATCTTGACCCAGCCCGCCTGCCTGGCGTACAGCACGCTGGCCGGTTGTAAGATTAGCGCGTGCCAATACCGCATAAGACTGCTGCCACGCTCTTTCGCGAATCACACACACCACTGTCGGCGGTATGCTGATAGCTGACCGGTGCGAAGTTCACTAAAACATGGTTGTTGTTTATACGTGTACACGCACATTTCTACACAAAGCTGATGTCCCAGCTTTTGTGGTCAGTTGGTAGATCTTAAAACAAGCTTTCCATGCATACCAAATATGCCCGGTGGAGAGACAGAACGTTCATGTTTCCGATCGAGAAACTGAAGCAGACAATTAATGCTAACGATCAACCGTTCTACCACTACGACAAACTTACCCGTTTTTCAACCGGCGCTACATCATGCAGTTTAGTTTTCTCAGGGTAACTCGTGCCATCCCGACAAAGAGCAAAGTGTCTACTGCTACAATGTTAAGACAGACAACCAGCCTCACCTTCGACTTCTGTGGAAAAGCGCCTTCTCTTGGCTTGCCCGAAAGTCGGTAGTCCAACTGCTAACAGCATCACCAAACACTATTTTTTCACGCACCTCAGCGTTATCATACACATGTTACTGTTTCTCATATATATCACAGAAACCATTCATGAGGCTAGGCAGAAAATCACATGAACATAACCCCGAACAATTCCCCTACAACCACAAGTCTGTCGAAACCTTGAGTGTATCAAAACTATTTTTCCGTGCTTTAATACAAACCGAACATCACAAAAAATGAAGCGTGTCTAGCCCGCGTAAGTAACAACAAAGAAGGCGGAATTCTTGCACATGGTGGCGGCACTGCCTGGAGTGTGGGGTCAAAGCAGGGTCAGTGCCAGAGTGGCCCAGAGCCGGATCCAACTAAAGGGAACGATTTCAGCGAAACTGAGCCGCCGTGACATATGTACAGCATATATTATCATCAGCACCTTCTCCACACCATATGCAAAACAAGAAAGAAAACTGAACCCAGAGCAACAATGCCCTGCCACTCTCCAGACAATCATCTCCCAAGCTCGTGACGTCATCAATAATCATTTCATCAAGCAAAGGGGATGGGGGGAGGGGGGGTGTCAATGATTGCATGACCCACTTGGACCCAGTCATCAGTTACCTTGTTTACTAACCAATTGGCAAGGTGGGGAGATGACAGACCCCAGGACATAACCACACAATGTGCACCAACCAGGTCCAGTCCAGTCTCTGGACCAAGAGAGAATGGAAGACCCCTCCTTGCCCCACTCTGGTCTTCATCTCTTTTCGGCCAGCCCACCCTGCCACCAGTCCTCGTAGCTACCAGCTCACCTCCCTTACTATAGTCTCAGAAGCTCCCAAAGTGGCCAGGCATGATGCTCTACACTCAGCCCATTTTGCTGTTCAGGAAGGTTTGATAGGCCCCAAATGGGATCCCAAGTTTGCCATCTTTCCGAGCAGTCAGCAGGTTGTTCCCTGTGGTCATCAGGCCTGATTCCCTGAAGTCATCAACAAAGCCTGAGGTCATCAGACCTGATTCCCTGAAGTCATCAACGAAGCCTGAGGTCATCAGACCTGATTCCCTGAAGTCATCAATGAAGCCTGAGGTCATCAGACCTGATTCCCTGAAGTCATCAACCAAGCCTGAGGTCATCAGACCTGATTCCCTGAAGTCATCAACGAAGCCTGAGGTCATCAGACCTGATTCCCTGAAGTCATCAACCAAGCCTGAGGTCATCAGACCTGATTCCCTGAAGTCATCAACGAAGCCTGAGGTCATCGGACCTGATTCCCTGAAGTCATCAACAAAGCCTGAGGTCATCGGACCTGATTCCCTGAAGTCATCAACGGAGCCAAAGTGCCTTCTATTATGAGTACTCTACTGTATGGTGTTTCACACACAAACACCCTACAATCTTGTGACCTGTGGCCTGATGGGTAGATGACCAGACTGAAGATCACCACTTGACTCAATAATGTCCTGGTTTTGGTTTCACTTTCCTCTGTAGTCCTCTCTCTCTTATATCCCATTGTAGTATAGCCAACATCTTTCTGATAACTCTCTGAAATTGTTTATGTAAAATGAATCACATTTACCTGATGTTGGACGATATATGTATTAACACAATAGACAGACAGAGACAGAGACACACAGAGAGAGAGAGAGAGAGAGTTTTATTCAAGAGAGAGAGATGGAGGTAAGCGAGAGAGACAGCGTTTATTATTCCAGTGCATTAAATGTAAAATGGTAAAGTTGTTCAAAGGGACAGAGTAGAGAAAGCAAAAGAAACAGATAGACAGACCGACAGACAGACAGAGGCAAAGTCAGAAAGAGACAGATAGACATACAGAGAGAGAGACAGACATACATACAGACAGACAGTCAGCTATACAGAATGATGTTATTTACATTGACTGGAACTCAATACTACACCCTCTGGCTTAGAACAGGAAGTTTCTGTTCACATCAACATGCGTTCTGCTTATACCTCGCCACAACACTGACACTGAGCTGTGTCAGCCATGGCTCAATAAACAGCCAAACATTCTGCAAACAGGGGAATGGGGGAGGTGGCACAACCCTTCACCACACTCAAACCTACAGTAAGAAAGTAAGGCCCACTCCTATATCGCCCTCCCCCCACCCCCCACCCCTACCTTTTTTTCTAAATCTCTATTTTCCAGATTTGGTGTCAGGTATCTCTGCCTTTTCACAACAGGACCTTTCATTGTACTTGCTGTCTAGCGCACGTGCACACACATACACACACACACACACACCTGCACGCACACATGCACGCACGCATGCACGCACGCATGCACACATACACATGCTCATGGTGACACATGTAGACATGTAAACTCATAGAAATGCACACAGACAGACACACAGACAGACACACATATGTACATGAATTACACACACATGGAAGTACACACACACATACACAAGCACATGGACACACGTGCAGGTACATACACTCACATGCAGACATGCACACACACAGAGGCACACAGACATGCATGCAGACACACACAGAAATGCACATACACTAAAACAAAGACACACACATATATATATATATACAGCGCACAAATCCGAGATACTTTGGTTGGCCTTTTTTTTTTTTCATTGTTTTGGTTCTGCCCTGCTGCAACTATTAATAGCGCAAGCGTACATCTTTCCCCTTATTATTATTATCATTATTATTATCATCATTAACATCATCATCAGCATCAGCATCATTGATGTTATTAACATTATCTTTATTTTTTTACTTATTCATTAATTTATCTACTTGCTCATCTATCTACCTATATATCTGTCTGTCTATCTTGTCTACTTTTAAGTGCTGACAGTGTACGTTTCTTGATGTCATTGTAATGTTATCTTAATTTTAGTATTCAACATGTATCTTTCCTTGAGCTATACTTGTTGCAGCAAACAAATGTCATGTGTATAGAACAGCAACGGCAAGTTTGAAAAATGGCTTGTAGCCAATAGCTTTTACCGTTACGAAAATAAAGAATCATTGTCATTGTCATTGTCGTTCACTTCCACTCCCCACACCCCTCCCCCCGAGCTGCCGTGTAACGAGCAAGACACGAGCCACGGCTGTTCATTCCGTTCCCTTTAGTTGGGAAAGGAACCCCCCCCCCCCCCGCGCAGGAAATGTGTTATCTTGACCCAGCCTGCCTGCCTGGCGTACAGCACGCTGGCCGGTTTTGTAAGATTAGCGCGTGCCAATACCGCATAAGACTGCTGCCGCGCTCTTTCGCGAATCACACACACACACACACACACCACTGTCAGCGGTGTGCTGATAGCTGATCAGTGCGAAATTAACTATGGTTGTTGTTTACACGTGTACACACACGTTTCTACACGAAGCTGATGTCACAGCTTTGGTCGTCAGTTGGTAGCACACAAACACAACATTTATTTATACATATAATATGGTCTGGATGTAACATGCATTTTTAACACACACACGCATGCACAGAGAGAGAGAGAGAGAGAGAGAGAGACAGACAGACAGACAGACAGACACACACACGCATGCACAGAGAGAGAGAGAGAGAGAGAGAGACAGACAGACAGACAGACAGACAGACACAGACACACACACAGCAAGAGAGAGACATAGAGAGACATAGAGAGGGGAGAGAGAGAGAGAGAGGGGATCAAATCAAAACACGCCTATCACACACACACACACACACACACACACATCTAATTCACATAATATAGTATTGAATTGAATTGAAAAACTTTATTGTCCATATATGTTAACAAACATGGAAATTTTTCTTTGACAGCACAGCAACGAGTAAAATCCACATGCATATAACACAATTAAAAGTCAGGCCAACTATCCAACGCGTGCACGCATGTACCACACACACACACACACACACACACACTCACACACACACACACACACACACACACACACACACACACACACACACACACAGCTTCCGTTAGACCGACATATGCCGGTTTTTACCGGTGAACAGTAGGTTTGAACCGGCAAAAATGCACTGCTTCAGTATCCAGTACCGATAGACTCAAGAATTCGGCCCTAACCATTTGCTTACCCTATTTATCGCTATAGTATCGAGGCAGCATCGCTGATGCCTACAGTTAGACGGCGGTCTAGCCGCCTGTAGAAACCAGATTAATTTTCTCCCTTCCTTTCACACGCTGCTGGCCCACACGTTGTTATGTTATCGCCAGGCAGGCTGAAAGCTGACGTGATGCAATTTTCAACCGGCCAAGCTGCCACTTGACAGTCCACATCTGGTTATCGTTATATCCCTCCCCTCCCCTCTGCTGCTCCTGCTCTCGATCTAACTAAAATCTTGCTCGGGAACAGCCGTGTTACGAGAATGGGTTATTCATGGTAGGCTACCGGCAATTTTAGCCCTAGAACCGATACAAATTTTGGCTGCCGGCAACCGGTACTGGTAGATTCTGGATGCTAGCGGAAACTCTGACACACACACACACACACATTCACACACACACACACACACACGCACACCCACACACTCCTACGTTAACATAAAATGCCTAAAATATAAATCGTACATCAGCAGCCAACCCATTCTCGCATTCACACGAGGGAGCAGTTGAGTGACCCTAGGGCCGCATCATAGGCCTACAACACGTCTGCATTAAGGATGGTGATAGCAGACGGGACAAAAGAAAAGCGGTAAAGATTTCTTTTCCAAGCTGGTACACGGAGTCTACGCCCCGAACGCAGAAACTGAAAGCAGTTCCGCAGTGGGTGCTTGTCATCAATCAAGATACTTTGGGCCTTCTTCTTGACTGTCTGACGGTGGATATCTGGCAAGGATTTCTGTTTTTTACCTATCACTTTACTAGCTGAATTTACAATGCCATTTAATCTGGTCTTCTCTTTCACACGCAGATTCCCATACCAGGTCACGATATTAAAGGCTAAAATGCTTTCCACTAAAGATCTGTAAACAAGTTGTAAAACAGCAGAATCAACATCAAAACTCTTCAGTTTTCGAATGAGGTACATCCTCTGGTTAGCCTTTTTACAAATAAAATCAACGTGTTCACTGAACTTCAAATCCCTGTCTAAAACTGTGCCCAAATATTTAAACGAGTCAACTTTTTCAACGTTTTCAGAATCAATTTGGACGGGGCGTAGCAGGGCGGGATCGCTCGCACGGTCTGTCCCAAAACAAATTTCTTTAGTCTTTTTGATATTCAGTTTTAGAAAACTTTCATCGAACCAGAGGGCAAGATTACTGATAAAATCAAAATACTGAGAAAGAGAATGTTCATCTTTCATTCTAGCAATAAGGGCCATATCATCTGCAAACTTCACAAGTGCAAGAATGTTAGTGTTGCACGTCATTTCGTTGGTATAAATTGAAAATAAAACCGGGGAGAGAACGCAGCCCTGCGGCGCACCTGTATTTAAAACGAGTTCCTTAGACATAATGCCATCAATGCTGACTCTCTGTGGCCGATTGCATAGAAAAGAACGGATCCAGAGCACAAGGCCTGGGCTGACCTCGATGTCAAGAAGACGCTTGATCAGCAAGTGGGGTTGAAGCGTATTAAACGCGGAACTAAAATCCATCATCAAGACCCGTACAAAGGTACCAGCTTTGTCAAGATGAGAGAACGCTAGATCAAGTAAGGTCAAGGTCGCATCTTCGACACCCCGCTTTGCCTTATAGGCAAACTGCAGGGGGTCCATGCGATCGGCCACAGAGGCTGTCAGCTGGTCACACACTATCCTTTCCATGCATTTACAGATCACAGATGTCAAGGCCACCGGCCTGTAATCATTCATGTCTTTTGCATTTCGCTTTTTGGCAACAGGAATGATGGTAGATGTACGCCAGATTCTAGGAACAAAATGAAAGTTCATAAACAACTGAAACAAACGACTAAAAACAACACAAAGCTGACTAGAACATTCTTTTAAGACTTTTCCCCCCACCCCATCTGGTCCACTAGCTTTCCTTGGATTCAAACGAGAGAAAACTTTCTTTACCATGGCTTCTGAAACAGTGACATTATTGGGGGTAGTAAATAGAGGCTGACACACACGTTCAATTTCACGAGAAAAGTCCTTGTTGTCAAAGCGTGCATAGAACGCATTTAGGTCATTGGAGAAAGAAACTGGGTCATCACACTTCACGCCTTGCTTTTTTACCTTCTTCCCCATCATCGTATTCAACCCATCCCATGCCGCCCTCCCATTCCCCTGTGTCAACTTTTCCTCCACTTTGTCCTTGTATTCCCTTTTAGCAACTTTACTTTTCCTTCTAAACTCCCTGTTTAACTCTTTTTGTCTTTCTTTATCCCCCTGTAATATAGCCTTCTTTTTCTCTAATAAAATCTGCTTCATTTCCTTATTAACCCAAGGCTTAGTGTTTGAATACACCTTTACTTCTTTTTTTGTGACAACATTCTCTTCACAAAAACGAACATACGATGTGACAGAGTCAGAAACAATGTCAAGATCATCCTCATCTTCGAAAAACACATTCCATGTAACATGCATTTTACACACACACACACACACATCTAATTCACATAATATAGTATGCATGTAACATGCATTTTACACACACACACACACACACATCTAATTCACATAATATAGTATGCATGTAACATGCATTTTACACACACACACACACACATCTAATTCACATAATATAGTATGCACGTAACATGCATTTTACACACACACACACACACATTTAATTCACATAATATGGTATGCATGTAACATGCATTTTACACACACACACACACACACACACACACACACACACACACACACACACACACACACACACACACACACACACAATCTAATTCACATAATATGGTATGCATGTAACATGCATTTTACACACACACACACACACACACACAAACACACACACACACAAACTCTCTCTCTCTCTCTCTCTCTCTCTCTCTCTCTCTCTCTCTCTCTCTTACATTACATGTACATACTGTAGTGTTATATGAATGTGCATGTGCTATGCATTTTGAAAATACATGCTTGAAAACACATACACACACACACACACACACACACACACACACACACACACACACACACACACACAGTGACACACACACACACACAGTGACACACACACACACACACACACACACACATGTGTGCGCACACACTCACACATACACACACACACATCTGATTCACATAATATGGTATGCATGTAACATGCATTTAACACACACACACACACACACACACACACACACACACACACACACACTCTCTCTCTCTCTCTCTCTCTCTCTCTCTCCTCTTCTCTCTCTTGCTTTACATACTGTTATATGATGTGCATGCAACATGCATTTTGAGAATACATGCTTGAAAACTCTCTCTCTCTCTCTCTCTCTCTCTCTCTCTCTCTCTCTCTCTCTCTCTCTCTTACATTACATGTACATATTGTAGTGTTATATGATGTGCATGTACTATGCATTTTGAAAATACATGCTTGAAAACACACACACAGTGACACACACACACACACATCTGATTCACATAATATGGTATGCATGTAACATGCATTTTACACACACACACACACACATCTAATTCACATAATATGGTATGCATGTAACATGCATTTTACACACACACACAAACATACAGTGACACACACACACACACACATCTGATTCACATAATATGGTATGCATGTTACATGCATTTCACACACACACACACACACACACACATCTGATTCACATAATATGGTATGCATGTAACATGCATTTTACACACACACACACACACACACATCTAATTATTTATGTTTTCTAAATTCCAAGAGTCAATTTTAGCCGCTGCAGACCTATCGATTCCGAAACTCAAATCTTCTAGATCAAATAATCGATTGGGTAATGTTTGGTGGACAGAGGCATGTGAGAAAGCAGTTCAATATAAAAGGGAGAAATTCAAAATCTACATCAAAAGCCGGAAACCTGAGGATCATGTCGAAATGAAAAAAGCTAACATCCAATGTAACAAAATCATTGCTGAAGCAAAGAAAGATTATTGGGCATCATTCTGCACAAAAGAAATTTCAGATTTCAAAGATTTCCATAAAGTCTGGACGAAAATGAAACAAATGAAGGATGGAACCAACTTACCTAGGTGTCCGATAATGATTGAAACATGTAACACATTTCCTTCAGACATGGACAAAGCAGAAACTTTTGTGGATCTGTTCGCCTAAAACAGTAAAGTTGAAGGTTTATCTCCTGACTGCAAACATCACAGAGAAATGGAAGATTACAACCCAATCTACACTGATCCAGTACCACAGAATGATCTCTGGTTTAATTCTCCAATCACCTTAGAAGAGCTAAAAAACACAGTACTGTCTCTACACAACAAAAAGAGTTCGGTAGGTGTTGATGCAGTTTCGACTGAAATGATTAAACATCTCCCTGAAAACTACCTTATTTTCCTACACAAAATTTTGCAGAAATGCTGGGTTACTGGAACTGTGCCACAAATCTGGCAAAAGTCTATAGTTATACCAATCTTAAAAACAGGAAAATCGAAAACCGATAAAAACAGTTACAGACCTATTGCTTTAACGTCCCACACAAGCAAACTAATGGAAAGATTGGTCTTAAACAGACTTTTACACTACTGTGATAAAAATAACGTTATTCCGGTAAACCAGGCAGGTTTTAGAAAAGGAAGATCCGCAGTTGAGCACCTAGTTAAACTTACAACTCAGATCAAACAACAGTTTGCCCGCAGAAAAAGTGTTTTAGCTACTTTCTTTGATGTGAAAAAAGCTTACGATCAAGTTTGGCATAAACGTTTATTGTTCAAGCTAAAATCTGTTGGTTTATCGGGCAATATGTTCAATTACATTAAATCTTTTTTAGCTAATAGAACAATTCAGGCAAGAGTGGGAGCTAGTTATTCTTCTTCACGATGCCTCGACATGGGGATTCCACAAGGTTCAGTGATAGCACCTATTTTATTTAATATCCTTATACAGGATCTTCCTAAAGCTCTTTCAAATCGTGTTGTTTTAGTACAGTACGCTGATGATATATGCACTTGGATGAATATCACTTTAAAAAAGACAACTCCACAGAGAACGCGAAATTACATCAGGAAGTTGTATCAAATTGATCTTGATAATCTTGGAAACTATATGTTAGAAAATGAGCTGTCGTTGTCAGCAGAAAAAACTAACATGATGCTGTTTGATCCTGGTGGTAACTCAAATAACTTGCCTATTTTCAAATTGCTTGGTGAAGTGTTAAATTACAAACAGGTCGTAAAATTCCTGGGAGTTTACATCACGTCCAAATTAAGCTGGAATGTCCATTTTGATTATATTTTAACAAAAGCGCGAAAAACCTTAAATTTTCTAAAGATAATAAGCAAATTACCCTGGGGAATGGATACAAATGTACTGATTCATCTGTCAACAGCGCTGGTCAGGTCTAAATTATCCTACGCGCAAGAAGTTTTCTTCAATGCACCCAAATATTTACTAAAAAAGATTCAGAGCTTGGACTGCAAAAGTCTTAAAATTGCACTAGGTGTACCAACTCATGCTTCTACTCTGGAAACGTACAAAGTTGCTGGAATTCTACCTTTAAACAACCATCGTGAGTTAGCTACAGCAAAGTTTGCAATTAGAACTACTTCACAAGTGGATAATTTTGTGAGCAAAGAAATTAAGATAAGGTCTGATACTGACTTTCCAAAACGAGCAAAAAACATTTCATCACAAATTACAGCCGCAACTTACATATCTGGCCTGATCAAACAGTCCAACATAACAATGGATGAAATTGCTGAGAAACCAACGATAACGCCTATCCCTACATGGGAAATGCTAAATGCCACATTTGATCTCGATTATGCAAAAGTTAAAAAAGATGATAATGTCAACATTACGCTATCCACAGCTTGTGAACACATCGATGAAAAGTACAGTACCCACCTCCACATTTTTACCGATGGGTCAGTCTTAGCAAACCAGAGCGCTGGAGCAGCCTTTTATGTTCCAAAATTTAACATTAAAAAGTCTTTTTTCATTGGGGCAAATGTATCTATATATACAGCAGAATTGGTCGCTGTTGTTCAAGCGTTGCATTATTTAATAAGCCTTCGGCCTGTGTCATTCAAAGTAGTTCTCTTTGTTGATTCAAAATCTGTATTACATGCCTTACAGTCTTTTGATACAGACACAAGACCTGACTTAATTATTGAGGCAAATCATCTAATACATTGTTTAAAGATAAATGGTTCGGAAATCAATTTATGCTGGGTGCCTTCTCATGTTGGTCTTCATGGCAACAACGTAGTTGACAGAGCAGCTAAATCCGGTGCCCTCCATTCTGAAAATTCCATAGAATTACATGTTAACACCTCGGTAAAAGAAGCTTACAACTCGCTAGAATTAGCATCATGGATTCGATTTCATGAACATTTAAATGAAAAATTTGTGTCTCAAAAAAGAATCAAACTTTCAGTTCAAAATATCTGTAAAAATTTGCAGTATTCCTCGTTATATCATTTGAGATTAATTGTTATGACATATTTTCGCATTCAACTGAACGCTTTGAAAACAAAATATTGTAACAACGTTTTATGTATTTGTGGCGAACAATTCACATTGTATCACTGTTTGTTTTACTGCAGAAAGCTTCGTTCCTTTTTACCAAAGACGTTTACACAAGGAAACTATCTTGAAACGCATTTTAAAGAAGTTGTATCGGATCAAGTTTTGTTAGTTAAAATTTCAGAATCATTGGTTCACAGTCCTGTTAATGCGTTACTTTAAGATTATTATTATAATTATGATTATTTTTGTTTTGTTTTGTTTTGTTTTTATGACGATTTTTCTTTTACATTATTGATGTTAGCGTTGTTCTAGTTTCATTTCTCTGTTCATCCATATCCTTTTTCTTAAGACCTTGCCGCTTCCTTTTAATTTTTTTACGTCCCTTACTCTGTTCCCCTCTCCCCTCCACCCCCCCCCCCCCCTATTTCATCCTCCATGCCATTTTTTCCCCGTCTAATATCACTTATAGTGAAAAGACGTTAAATCAAGCAACGAACGAACACATCTAATTCACATAATATGGTATGCATGTAACATGCATTTTACACACACACACACACACACACACACATACAGTGACACACACACACACACACACACACACACACACACACACACACACACACACACACACACACATCTGATTCACATAATATGGTATGCATGTAACATGCATACCACACACACACACACACACACACACACACACATCTGATTCACATAATATGGTATGCATGTAACATGCATTTCACACACACACACACACACACACACACACACACACACACACACACACACACACACACACACACACACACACACACACACAGAAGTGTGTTGGAGGATAACACTGGCTTACACACGCGGACGTGACCTAGTTCGGGCAACAGCTAACACTGGATTTTAGCCAAATGTAAACCTCTAAAAAAGAATGAAAACAAACAGGAATCAGCGATTTTTTTTAAATTTTAGAAAGTTAAAGCACTGAAGACCACGAATCTGACCTTGCCAAAACTGAGAAATTAATGTGAAGATTGTAAATTGCACTATACTTACGTCACATCTACAACGAAAATAATCTCACTTTATTATAGTTTATACTAAACAAACTACAAAGAGCAACCTGGAGATCTATCATTCTATGTCAGTCGATCATCACATTTTTAGTAATTTCTACAAAAACTCAAAGACAAGGTCGGGAATCAAAGTAATGATCACTTCTTCAGAACAATGAATATTCACAGCACTGAATGCACACAGGTAAAGTGACGAAACAAACCCTGATCATTGCACAAATTCACAATACATACAGAAAACCGCACCCACCTTCCTTCTTAATCACGAGTGTCAGAACACGAAAGATGCGCGCTCAAGAGCGAAGGGCTATGGACTTTGGTCGACCCTGCCTGGCTAAAAATAGCACTCGCAGTACGCGCAGCGCAGGCTCTCACTAGGCTAGCTGTACTGAAGGGTATCAGAATGGCTGGGAAAATGCAGCCATACACGTAGGCTACATGTGCACACACATTATATGCAAGCACACACGCACACATACATACATGAAAACACACGCGCACGCACATTATATGCAAACACACAGCACACATACATACATGAAAACACAAGCGCACGCACATTATATGCAAACACACACGCACACATACATACATGAAAACACACACGCACACACATTATATGCAAACACACATGCACACATACATACATAAAACACACACGCACGCACATTATATGCAAACATACACGCACACATACATACATAAAAACACACGCACGCACATTATATGCAAGCACACACGCACACATACATACATGAAACACAAACACACACGCACACATACATACATGAAACACACACACGCACACATATATACATGAAACACAAACACACATGCACACATACATACAGAAACACAAACACACACGCACACATACATACATGAAACACACAC
>JAPXFY010000030.1:46693984-46706484 GCA_030674185.1 Monoplex corrugatus | reverse complement strand
ATCTATGCATATATATACTTAATGTTCAGCAAATTAAAACGAAACAATCAACTGCGAAATTGGATACTATTCATGTTCTTGACAATTGCTGGGGAAACGCCGAGGTGGTCAAGATCATTCGTAACATCAGCCCTCAGAGTCAGGGTTCTGCCTTGTCCACGGTCGCTGAGGTTGGCAGACAATATGTCACCCAGTATTCAGAGTACGTACGTTGAACGATTCAACTTTCACATTAGATTGTTGAGTGCGGGGGTTAGACAAACTTTGGTTGGCAGCCAACAGTTCAGTTTTTAATTAGTTGATTTTCAAGTGCTTTGGCGATTCGATGTTTACAACGCCTTTGGCGCATAGCACGTACACTTCTCTTGCCACGATGGGTGGTACAACCACTTTGACCCGCGCTATGACAGGCAGGTCCAAAGGAGGTATGAACCAGAACCATGGCGGAAAAAAAGAAAAGTGAATACTGCTGTGAACCCTCTAACCTCAGTAATTTGAGATATTTAGGAATGTTTTAAAACTGTTCTCTTGTCTTAAGAAATATTATTTCTTGGTTCTGTAACTGTAAAAAGTAGCTAAAAACACAGATAGACTTCATCAGGCTTCGAAGAAAATCCAAACGAAAACACAACTGAGGAGAGGATCACAAAACACATCCGCTCAGTTCGTGAGCGATGGTCTTTCTATGCATGAAACTGGGATAAAACTATGTAAAAACAATGTACGAAACTCTATAGAAATAATGGGTGAAAACAGGCCAATACAATGTATATAATACAGGTAAAATTATCTTAGAACTATGTATAAAAGACGGATAAAGTTTTGTAAAGCCTCAGTGTAAAACATGGGTAAAATTATGTAAAAAATATAAAATCAGTGTAAAATTACCTAAACAATATTCATAAATCACGGGTAACATATAAAGACTATGTATAAACATGGATAAAACATAAAAAGTATGAACATATCATGGATAAAGTTATGTGAAAACTATGCATAAAACTGAGGTAAAATTATGTAAAGTCTAGGTATGAAACTATATAAAATTGTACCCGTATTTTATTGTATCTTTTAAATAATTTTACCCATCTTTTATACAGAGACTTTACAAAATTTTACCTGTCTTTTGAAATACATAGCTTTTAGATAATTTTACCCATGTTTTATTCATAGTTTTCACATAATTTCACCCGCGTTTTATCCATAGTATTTACCTATTTTCACCCACTTATAATTTTATCCCAGTTTCATGTATAGTTTTTACATAATTTCATCAAAAATAAATACAGACTATGTATGAAATATGGGTAAAAGTATGTAAATACTATCTATATCGTGGGTGTGTACATGCTCAATCTTTTAAGGTTTACTTTGTGTTCAACAAGTGAGGTACTCCATCAAGAAAGTGGTGATGTTGTTGTTGTTGTTGTTGTTGTTGTTGTTGTTGTTGTTGTTGTTGTTGTTGTTGTTGTTGTTGGTGGTGGTGTGTGTGTACAGTTACAATATCTTTGCCTGTAACATCTTGATTTGGTTTTTTTTTGTTTTTGTTTGTTTTTTAGGATCATTGCACACAGGAAGGTTACCTTTGTGCTCACCTTTTCTTCTTTGGGGGAGGGGGGGTCCCATTTTCTACACCACCTTAATGCCACAGAAGCTGGAACAGTTTTTACAATGCGATGATGATGAGGGTGATAATCATGATGCTATGAGGTTCCACTCAGGATTTAGACTGCGTGACAGGACCGTACTCCACGCTTACTATCATAACATATCCTGGCATCAACCAGGCCCGAGAGATACAGACACGTGCGGTGCTGGTCAGAAGATTTGAGCAACACCCTCAATGACGCATCCGTGAATTGGATAAGACTCAACTGTGTGGTCTCAGTCTTCCCAATGAGCCCATAACACGTCCCCATCTCTGGGTAGGAGCTGGTTGGAGCCGAAAAATCCCACAATGATTTTTGAAGGTATTGATGGGGATTCGAACCCACAACCTTCCATTCAGTAGTCGGTTGCGCTAACCACTACACCACGGCGACTTCTACATCTTGATTTTTCTTTTCACAAGTGAGATACTCCATCAAGAGATGGTGAAGTGATGATGTCCTCAACTAAGATAAGTATTGTATAATGTATATGTGTGTGTGTGTGTGTCCCAATTTATAATTTGATCTGTATGCTTGTACGGTATTAATTAAAGGACATAACTCTTGAGAGTCACGTAGGTATTATCTCCCATATTGCAGAACTTCTGAAATCCAACACAGTTTGCTCTACCCATTCAGCTAGCATAGAAGCAGATACAAAGCTCAAAAACCGCAAGCTCAGAACACTCCTTGTACGGTATTTTTCATTTCTTTCTACAGGTGTGATGTCCCGTCAGGGTCAGTAGTTGAACACTATGGGCATTCAGATTATTCTTTCTACAGGTGTGATATCACATCAGCGTCGGTAGTTGAAAACTACGGTGATAATTCAGATTGTTCTTTCTACAGGTGTGATCTGGCATCAGAGTCAGTACTTGAAAACTATGGTGATGATTCAGAATGTTCTTTCTACAGGTGTGATATTGCATCAGGGTCAGTAGTGGAACAGAATACTTATTATGTATTCAACGTGTCCCATGTATCACCACATACAAAATCCTTATAGTATGTTTGATGTCAACAAAACATTGCAACCTATACAGTCCTTATGGTGTGTTTGATGTATTATAAGTATGACGCCCCTGACTGGCCTAGACAGACAGACCTGTCATTGAGTTATGAGACCTTTTGAGAGAGTACAGGCAGCACCCCATACCGCAGCCTCCCCTCTGGGTCCATTGCCATTTGGTCTGCGACTGCTTATTGGGCACTGGCAGCCAACCCCCATATCTGAGGATCATTCCTCTAGGGGACAATCGCCACACGCTGATAGCAAAACCGTTACCAGGCACAGATCGCAACAGTGACCACAATCCCATATAATAGGAAGATTTAGGCTGAAACTATGGAGAAGAAGAAAAACCAAAAGTAACATCAAACTGAATATTGGGACTCTTAAAGACAAATGAATCGACTCGCGCAAAATTTTATGTATATGTTCATGTTTAAAACAACTTCAGTGCTCTGGAGGACATTGGTGAGGAACAATGAACTAGGTTGAGAAACTTGATAATTAAAGCTTTATGAAGAAATTCCTAGAGCTGATAAAAAAAAAGCAAAGAAGAACTGGATGACAAAAGAAATTTTAGGCTTGATGGAAGAACGGAGGAGGGCAAAAATGTAGAAAAGGAAACGAGGAAGAATACAAAAAGCTATGTAAGGCAAATCATTGCAAGATTCAAATGCTTTCCCTTCCCTTGCCCTCATCCTGGGCAAGACGATAACCACAGACAAGGCTAACTATGGCAAGGTGATAACCATAGACAAGGCTTACTATGGCAAGGTGATAACCATAGACAAGGCTAACTATGGCAAGGTGATAACCATAGACAAGGCTATGGCAAGGTGATAACCACAGACAAGGCTTATTATGGCAAGGTGATAACTACAGACAAGACTAACTATGGCAAGGTGATAACCACAGACAAGGTTTATTATGGCAAGGTGATAACTACAGACAAGGCTAACTATGGCAAGGTGATAACCATAGACAAGGCTAACTATGGCAAGGTGATAACTACAGACAAGGCTAACTATGGCAAGGTGATAACTACAGACAAGGCTTACTATGGCAAGGTGATAACTACAGACAAGGCTTACTATGGCAAGGTGATAACTACAGACAAGGCTTACTATGGCAAGGTGATAACCACAGACAAGGCTTATTATGGCAAGGTGATAACCACAGACAAGGCTAACTATGGCAAGGTGATAACCACAGACAAGGCTTATTATGGCAAGGTGATAACTACAGACAAGGCTAACTATGGCAAGATGATAACCAGAGACAAGGCTAACTATGGCAAGGTGATAACTACAGACAAGGCTTACTATGGCAAGGTGATAACCACAGACAAGGCTTATTATGGCAAGGTGATAACTATAGACAAGGCTTACTATGGCAAGGTGAAAACTACAGACAAGGCTAACTATGGCAAGGTGATAACTACAGACAAGGCTTACTATGGCAAGGTGATAACTACAGACAAGGCTTATTATGGCAAGGTGATAACTACAGACAAGGCTAACAATGGCAAGGTGATAACCACAGACAAGGCTAACTATAATAATAATAATAATAATATATTTTATTTATATAGCGCAAAATCTTGACAAAATCAAATCTAAGCGCTGAGCGTATACATGCATACATACCTACATACATATGAGCGTATACATGCATACATACATGCTTACATACTTACATACATAAATCTAAGCTGAGCGTATACATGCATACATACATACATACATAAATCTAAGCGTATACATACATACATACATACATACATACATACATACGTACGCACATGCATACATAATAATTACAATATTTATATAGCGCAAATCTCGACAAAATCAAATCCAAGCGCCGAAAAGACACACACGCACACACGCACGCACGCACGCACACACACACACACACACACACACACACCACACACACACACACACACACACACACACACACACACACACCACACACACACACACACATGCATGGCCACAAATGGGGAGAAAAGAATAAAAGCAATAAAAGCAAGAATAAAACCAATGGAAAACCACAGAGAGCACATCATATACAATTATATATTAAAACAAAGTGATTCCCCTCCGAGCGGAGACAGGCTGCAGAGGGGGGTTGAGTGAGGTTAGGATTTTATGCAGAGGAGAAAAGGTGAGTTTTGAGAGCGGACTTGAAGGAGGCAAAAGTAGGTTGCTGACGGACTGAGAGAGGAAGTTTGTTCCAGGAGAGTGGACCAGAAACAGAGAAGGCTCGTGGACCATAGGTATTGAGCTTAGTGCGTGGAAAGCGAAAAGTCAGAGGATCGGAGGCAGAGCGGAGGGTACGTGAGGGAACATAGATCTCAAGTAGGCTTGACAGGTAATTGGGGGCTGCGTTATTGAGGCTTTTGTAGCACATGGTGTCTAGTTTGTACTGTATGCGCTTTGATACAGGGAGCCAGTGAAGTTGTGCCAGGAGAGGAGATATGTGGTCAGCTTTTTTCTTTTTGAGTACAAGGCGTACAGCATTGTTTTGAATGCGCTGTAGGATGTGAATGGTGGAGGCAGGAAGACCAGACAGGAGTGAATTGCAATAGTCAATGCGAGACATTATGAAGGAGAGAACGAGTTTTGCAGTTGTTTCGACAGAGAGATACTTCCTGATCAGGCTTATACGATGGAGATGATAGTAGCAAGTCTGGCAGTTTGAGAAACAAAGTTGTTCATGGACAGGGTAGAGTCAATGCAGACACCAAGGTTTTTAGCTGAATCAGAAATTGGGACTGATGTGTTACATAATGGGAGAGAAAGAGGAGGCAGCTGGGAAAGTTTCTGACGGGTGCCAATGAGGATAGCTTCTGTCTTGTCGTCATTAAGCTGAAGTCTTACTATGGCAAGGTGATAACTACAGACAAGGCTAACTATGGCATGGTGATAACTACAGACAAGGCTAACTATGGCAAGGTGATAACTACAGACAAGGCTAACTATGGCAAGGTGATAACTACAGACAAGGCTAACTATGGCAAGGTGATAACTACAGACAAGGCTTACTATGGCAAGGTGATAACTACAGACAAGGCTAACTATGGCATGGTGATAACTACAGACAAGGCTTACTATGGCAAGGTGATAACTACAGACAAGGCTTACTATGGCAAGGTGATAACCACAGACAAGGCTAACTACGGCATGGTGATAACTACAGACAAGGTTAACTATGGCATGGTGATAACCACAGACAAGGCTAACTATGGCAAGGTGATAACTACAGACAAGGCTTACTATGGCAAGGTGATAACTACAGACAAGACTCTCGTGTTGACCGAATCAGTCCAGGATCGATGCTGGACTAATGGTCAGACAGACCATTGATAGCCTTCCTGCCTTAAAAAAAGAATAAATAAATAAATAAATAAATAAATAAATAAATAAATAAATGCAATGATCTACAAAAATCAGACTCTGAAACAGCTCAAATTAGAGAATATTGCGTCAATAAATGCCCACCTACATACCAGAATCACCACTATTCAAGCAATACTGCATTAACAGAGAACACCTCTCCATCGTAGATGATCTGTTGCTCTTTGATGACAGAATCGTTATCCCAAAAAGAGATGAGAATTGAAACGCTCAATTGCATCCATGAAGGGCACCTTGGAATTGTGAAATGCCGAGCGCTTGCCTCATTCTCAATCTGGTGGCCTCATATCTATACAGATATTGAAGACCTTGTAAAAACTGTGCCACCTGTGCTAAGCATAGACCAACACAAACGGAACCGCTACTTCCCTCCTCATTCACTGATTGACCATGGTCCATACTGGGCATGCTTTGATTCGACCTTCATGGCAAGACCTCTGTCATTGTGGTAGACTATTATTCTTGATGGCCAGAGCTGCGTCGCCTGGACAACCAAACGAGCAACAACCTTATCAGCAAATTGAAGAGCATTTTGTGATCCATGGCATCCCTGATGTCATTGTCTCCAACAACGGGCCAAAGTTCACCAGTACAGAATTCCGTAACTTTGTGGCAGATTTCGATTTCACACACACCACGAGCTCTCCTCAGTGTCCCCAAAGTAATGGACATGCCGAAAGAGCCGTGAAGACAGTGAAAAACCTATTGGAAAAAGCAAACGATCCCTATAATGCTTTCCTTCTGTACAAGGCAAGTCCACTGCAAAATGGAAAATCCTCCAGCGAACTCTTGATGTGAAAAAAAACAAAACAAAAAATCTCCATTGTTCCTTCCAGACTTCTCCCAAAGATCCCTGATCACTCCTTCATCAGACAGAAAGAAGAGAACATGAAACAGAAGCAGTGCTCTTTCTTCAGTCTTCGTCACGCTGCAAGAGAAGCAACAGCCCTGTGACACTGTCTTTATCAAGGACATGAAGAAATCAGGAACAGTCTTGGGAAAACACTACAATCCCCATTCCTTCACCGTCCAAACGGACAGTGACCCCATCAGACGAAATCGCACACACCTGGTTGTAACCTCCAGTGATGCGCAGTCCTTGCAAGGAACGACTGCAATGGCTGAGGACATACCTGCATCCTCCACCCTCTTCCCCGCACTCTTCTCCCCAGAACCCTACCCACATCTCAGCAACGGTCCCCTGTTCCAATGCCTGCATCACCAGATGTCACATCTCCAACACCAATCATCACCCGACTCTCTGCAGATCACAAAGAACCAATAGAAGACCACAGCGGCTTGGTTAAAAAAACAACAACGATAAATCATAAACGACGACAACATGTAACGAAATGGACAAAATGATACGGAGGATAATGAACTCAACAAATGAAGAAAGTTTAGGTACACATTAATTTTAGAAACTGTTCATCTGATAAATAATTGTTTATTCCTCAAAAAAGGGAGTAGTAGGATTAGCGCAAAGCAGACTACACGTCAAGGGAAGTAACTCCCACATTAGTAGATAAGCCCAGTCGTTCTTATTAAATTAGAGAGTCACTGAGACTTATGGGAAGGCAACGGTTGCTAGAGAAAACAATCGGCCAGCTCCGAATATTGATACTACAGAATAATACACACAACATCGAAAGAGAGATAGAGACAGAAAATGAACGAACGACCGAATGAAAAAATGAATAAACGAATGAATGAATGAATAGGTGGATGAATGAAGGGATTAATTAATTAATAATTGATTTAATCAGTTAACTTATTCATAAATGAATTCATCACTGTACAAACTTACGGATATGGGAATAATATGGGAACAATACTTTATTTCTATCAATGTTTAAAAATATTGACACCATTATTTTTGATGAAATATGTTTATGCTGCATTGATGTGTTGATGTGTGCATCAGACTGTGTTTGCATAGCATTGATGTATGAATATACCAGCCCTACCTCCCGCCCACCCATCGTTGTTTTGTTTTGTTTTGTTTTTCGTAAAGCACAGCGAGCATTCCTGACATGCATTGTTTGCGCTGTAAAAATAAAATTTACTTTCACTATTATCTTCATTTTTTTAATTGCAGGGATATCACCATATATAGATCAGTGTCATTTGCGCAGGGTGGTGCGTGCACATTTTTTTTGTGTCGTGTGCATGGGGGATGTATGCATGAATTTTTTTGTGTAGCGTGCGCAAGGGGATTTTGTGTGCATGTGACTTGGTGTGGACTGGGTTACTTAGCCAGTCTCCAAAACACCGCCTTGAGCTCCAGGCGTTAAAAGAAAAAAAGAAAAGAAGACGAAAACGAAAGAAAAAGAGAGAGATGGAGCAGAAGAAGCAGAAAGAAAAGAAGTAGAAAAGAAGAAGACGGACAAAAGGAGAGAAAGGAGAAGAAGAAGAAAAAGAACAAGAAGAAAGCGAAAAAGAAGTAGTAAAGAAAAAGAAGGCCAAACAATAATAAAAAAGAAGAAAAAAGAAGTAGAAAAAGGAGAAGAAGAAAGAGAAGAGCAAGGAGAAGAAGAAGGTGAAAAAGGAGAAGAAGAAGAAGAGAAAGAAAATGAATTAGAAGGAGAAAAAGAAGAAGAAAAAAGAAGAAAAATAAAAAAAGGCAAAAAAGAAGGATAAGCAGAAGAAGAGGAACGAGAAGAGTAAGAAGAAGGTGAAGAAGGAGAAGAAGAAGGAGACGAGGAATAGGAGACGAAGAAGGAGGAGGAAACGAAGGAGACGAGGAATAAGAAGACAAAGAAGAAGGAGATGAAGAAGAAGGAGACGAGGAAGAAGGAGACGAAGAAGAAGGAGAAGGAAAAGAAAGAGGAGCAGGGGACGAGGAATAGGAGACGAAGAGGAGGAGAAAACGAAGGAGAAGAGAAAGAGTTAATATGAAGGTGCGTGGGTGGAAATGTTGTATGTTGTATGAGTGATGTGTGAAAGTTGGTAATAATAAATGTAAAAAAAGAATATATCGCAGTTTGTTTAGTGCTATTGGTTGGAAGGAGTGCATGCGGTTGCGTGACGGACGAATGCTTTTTGCATGTGTTGATTGCGTGAACATGTGTACAAAAGCATGACAATCAGCTTATATATCTGCCTCTGCTAGTTCAGTTGTATTAAAACAATAGGAATCAGGCTCATTCAAAATACGGTGGATGGATAGAAGAAACGGGAGGAGTGTAATGGGGGAAAAAAAAGACACAGCAGACAAAGGACAGAGAATAAACAAGGGAATAGACAGACCCTCCCTGTAAAAACACAAGTGAACGAATCCTCTGTGTTGTTAATGGGAAACTTATTGCATGTATCCTAATGTTTATCACAATCTCTATTTCATAGAAGATGTTATATGTCTCAACTGATTGAGCGATGGATCCTGCCTGATCTGATTTCTTATGTAAATATTGATTACACAGCCTGCTCTATAAAAACATTGCTCTGTTTGTTGTCCGTCTTAAGGCGTCAGTCATTCTGATAGCGTCAGTTTAGAGTAGTGGGTTTTTTTTTCAAATTGTGTTGCAGAAATGGCAAGAAGAGACACAATAACCACTACACAACCTTTAAGTAAGGAAAGAACAACGTGAACAGATAAAAATTAAGGTGTTGACGTCGGGAATTTTAGCCATACTAGGATACTTCAGCCTTCTTCTTCTTCTTCTTCTCTCTCTCTCTCTCTCTCTCTCTCTCTCTCTCTCTCTCTCTCTCTCTCTCTCTCTCTGTCTGTGTCTGTCTGTCTGTCTGTCTGTCTCTCTCTCTCTCTCAGTCTGTGTCTGTGTCTCTGTCTGTCTCTGTCTGTCTCTCTTTCTCCCCCTCTCTCTCTCTTGACTGTGAATCTCTGTGTGTGTGTGTGTGTGTGTGTGCGTGTGTGTGTGTGTGTGTGTGTGTGTGTGTGTGTGTGTGTGTGTGTGTGTGTGTTTCTGTGTGAGATCATGGGTATTAGACTAGGAAATAATTTTTCCTCGTGTAAAGTATTTCTATTAAAATTTCCGTTAAGTGCACATGAGAACTTAAGTAATGACTGTACAAATTCAGTAAAGTTTGACAAAATCGGAGTTTGCGTACTATTTTAAAAATACCTTTTCACGCCGAAGATCTCGAGCGGACATTTTTTCACATGGGGACAAGTTGTTTACCATTCATCGGAGGCGATACAATGGCGACTGCCGACAGTGATGAAGACAATGTTGCTGCCAGTTCATTCACAAGTTTTTCTGAGGTAAGAAGTTCTTCATACTTGTTATGCATTGTTATCTTACATCTCGTGCTTGTTTCGAACATGTGATTTCTACCGTCACTTGCATGGCGATCTCGTTCTGTTTGCCTGTCAACCATAGGCCTACTACGCATCGACTCCGGCTGCCTGCCATGTGTAGGCCTACGTTTGTTTTAGTAATAATAGATGTCTCTATAGCTCTATTCTCAGGAGAGCTCGTGGCGCTTTACAAAACACACACACACACACACACACACACACACACACACACACACACACACACACACACACACAACACCTGCACGCGCGCTCGCACACACACACACACACACACAGGCGCGTGCAACACGTGTTTCAAGACTGAATCACTGTATGTCTTGTGAACGTCTGCCGCCTGTGAAAAGCGGTCCAGTGCAAATTATGACAAACGTATGTAATATGTCTTGTGTTTATAAAAGTAATTGGATTTAACACACGCAGCGTATTTATATTTTAGTTATCTATTCATATATTTTTTCTAACATCATGTATTCATTTATTTATCTATTTATTTATTGTTTATTCATTCACACTGTATGCATTTATGAGGACTGACAATCGTATAATTTAGTCTCTCAACTCTTGCTTTTTGCGTGTCAAATTTTAATATTTCCTTCCTAATGTATTGGATGTTTGTAAGAAATATTTTTTTAAAGCTGATGCTTAATGTCCCATGGACTGTAGACAAGCCATCTCAGTACGAAAAAAAGATAATGTTGGTTGGTAGGTTTGTTGGTTAGCTGGTTGATAAATTGTGTTGGTTTTGTTATTTTGTTAGTTGAAAGTTGTGAATTAATGATTGATTGATTGATTGATTGATTGATTGATATTGATTGATTGATTCATTCATTCATTCATTAATGTATCTATTTATTGATTGTTGCAGGAGTTCCTTGATAAAGTCTGCGTGATCTGTCACAAGGAAATCAAAGACACATCCACAGAGAAGGTGGCGTTGACAGAAAAAGGGAGCAACACTATAAACTCAGTCAGCAAACAGCTCCAGGACACCGTTCATGCACAAGTAGGAGACCTAGTACACAGAAGTTGTCGCAGCTCCTACACTAATAGGAAAACTATTGAGGCAAAGGTTAAAGAAGCAAAGGGTGTATCTTCACCTCGAAAGCGACGGTACTCCAGATCCAGTGAATCAACCCCACAAACAAGATGTTTGTTCTGTGACAAAGGGGAGAAACGTGTCGGCAAGGGATCAGGAACACTTATACCTGTCAGGACGCTGCAATTCCAGCAGACAGTGTTGCAGAAGTGTGAAAGCAGAGCCGATCCATGGGCACAGAAAATGAAAGCAAAGATTGAGTTTGTTCAGGACTGTGTTGCCAGTGACAGTATGTATCACAATATCTGCTACACAAGCTTCCGTTCAGGATATCAGATTCCAAGAATTTTCATGGATAAGGAACCACAAAAAAGAAAGTGTGCCCTGGTAGACCAAAAGACAAGATTCGGCTTGACGCTTTTGAACATGTGACACAATATCTTGAGTCTCTTGATGCAGTTCAAATAACAGTTAAGGAACTGGTCGAGGTAATGGAGAATTTCCTGAAAAATTCAGAATGCCAGGCCTATAGTCCCCCATACCTCAAAAGTAAACTGATTGACTGGTATGGTGATAGTATAGTGTTTTCACAATCAAACAATCAAGCTGACATAATCTCCTTGAAAAGGACAGCAGGTTCCATACTTCGGGACTTTTACAAAGAAAGAAGAAACGCTGATCCAGAGGCAGAGAAACTTCGATTAATTAAAGCTGCTGCCAGGCTCATCAAAAATGACATTGCGTCAATAGCTGCTGTAACAGATGCCTTTCCTGACACAGACTCCATCAAAGATCATGTTAACTTTGTGCCAGAGTCACTGAGAGAATTTCTTAAGGAGGTGACAAAGAAAAAAAATGTCACACTCAAGATATCAGCTATAGGACAGGCAGTCATTCAGTGCAGTAGACCCAACACTGTCATTGCCCCTTTGCAGATTGGACTAGCTGTGCAGATGCATCGATCGTTTGCCTCACGATTTCTGGTTGATACTCTGCACCATCTAGGTTTCTGTTCTTCCTACAAGGAAGTAAGGAAGTTTGAGCTTAACGCTGCACAGACATATGGAATTGATCTTCCTCTGACCACAGATAGCAATAGCATACA
>JAPXFY010000030.1:46666484-46688984 GCA_030674185.1 Monoplex corrugatus | reverse complement strand
ACCATCATCACCATCATCACCACCATCATCATCATCACCATCATCACCATCATCACCATCATCACCACCATCATTCTCATCATCATCACCATCATCATCATCATCATCATCATCACCATCATCACCATCATCATCATCACCATCATCACCATCATCATCATCATCATCATCACCATCATCACCATCATCACCATCATCATCATCATCATCACCATCATCATCACCATCATCACCATCATCACCATCACCATCATCATCATCACCATCATCATCACCATCATCATCATCATCACCATCATCATCATCATCATCATCACCAGTGTTTTTGTTTACGAAAACAACAATAAGTGAAGATCGGCTGTTAGGTTTTCCCCATTTTACAATGAGGTAGGCGTGTGTGAAGCAATGTAACAACATTGTGACGCTACTTTTTTCTGTGTGCATTGTCCAACCTTCTTACATGAGTCTACCTTCTCTGAGTAAATTAATTAGCTATGGACCCAGGCTTAGGCAAGGCCATCACTCCACAGAAGGACGGGAGAAGATCAGGCAAGCTAGTATCAACAGTTCTGAAACACACTCTTTTGTGGACAACTTGCACAGGCTCACAACACAACGTACATAGAAAAGCTAGGTCATTTATCGCCTGTCAATTTTGTCTGCTCAAAGAGTTAGTTACTCGACAAGTCTGTTGCAAAAGCCTTGAGTTGTCAAGATATGATAATCTTCTGTTTTGTTGCGGAGAAATGCAATAATTGCTTGAATATGTATTTTCGCACACAGTAGGATATTTAAAACACTGACTGAATCATTCAACATACGTTACGATGTGAATCGTCAGCTCATGCTGAAATAAAGAGAATTGACAGCCGCCATATTCCTACCAGAAGAAGTTTGTGTCCAACCTCCATTGTATATAAATCTTGTTCAGATTTGTCAATGAGATTGTAATAATGTTCAGCAATCATTGTCTTTATTTTTTGTTTTGTCAAAAACGAATTAAAAACAAGTTTGAAAAACAAAGTTTGTGTCCAACCTTAAAAGAGGTGTATAACTTCATTCGCATTACTCCATTTTGATTTGCCTGTCTCCTGATATATACCACATAAGACTTCTATCTGCCCATGTCCAGACAGTCACTGACATATAAACCAAATTATCCAGGATGTGCATTTGACCCCAGATGTGACCAAGTTAGTGCAAGGTAACTTTATAGCATCATGATTATCATCCTCATCGACATAATCATCATTGCATTACATAAAAAAAAACTGCCACTTCTGTGGCTATCAATGATGGCGTAGAAAAAAAAAAGGTGAGCACAAAGGTAACTTCTGAAGTGCGATGATCCTTAAAAAAAAAAGAACAGTTAGTGAGAGGGTCATATCTTCTGCCTTACTCCATGTACAACTGCCCTACCTGCTGCAAGCCATGCTATGATAAATGTCTGAAGGAAACATTTTATGAAATTTAGTTGTGTGTTTTCGCAGAGTGCCATTTTTATAGTGACTATATAACAGCAAACCATTCTTGTACAGCTTTATTTTCCACGCTCATCTGGATTCACTTGCATTACACATCTACAGGACACTGTGTGTAATTCATACACATGGATTGTATTATCAAACACAGATACACACAGACACACAGAGACACACACACACATACGCAAGCACACACGCACGCACGCAAGCACACACAAGCACACACACCTAAGCACAAAGAGAGAGTTGAAATCTATTGGTTTATCTGGCAATATGTATGATTACATTAAATCTTTTTTAGCCAATACAACTATTCTGGCAAGAGCGGAACTAGTTATTCTACTTCACGACATCTTGATATGGGAATTCCACAAGGTTCAATGATAGCACCACTTTTATTTAATATCCTTATACAGGATTTTCCTAAAGCACTCTCAAATCGCGTTGTTTTGGCACAATACGCTGATGATATATGTATTTGGATGAATATTACTTTAAAAAAGACAACTCCACAGAGAGCACAGAATTACATTAGGAAGTTGTATCAGTCTGATCTTGATAATCTTGGAAACTATATGATAGAAAATGGTCTGTCGTTGTCAGCGGAAAAAAACTAACATGATGCTTATTAATCCTGGTGGTATTTTAAGTAACTTGCCTACTTTCAGATTGCTTGGTGAATTGTTACATTACAAAAGGTTGTAAAATTTCTGGGAATCTTTATGACATCGAAATTAAACTGCAATGTTCATTTTGATTATATTTCAACAAAAGCAAGAAAAGCCTTAAATTTTCTAAAGATAATAAGCAGATTACCCTGGTGAATGGATATAAACATATTAATTCATCTATCAATCGCATGGCTGGTATTTCATTTTGTTCTTTTTGTTTTGTTTTTTGTTTTTTCCCTGTGGTTTGCCTGGCGCACTGACAACTTTCCACTTTTCTATCAATATCAAAATCTAAGCATCCACTGAAGCAGGCAGACAGTGGGAACAGCACTCTACTGTCCGAACTCTACTGTCTGAAGCTGATCAGTGAGATGACTTCTCACTGGCAGAAGCAAACCGTAGCGCCAGTACGTTTCGCCAATCCGGTTGGACTTATAACTCATATCTGCTGCCTTCCATGTTGGTTTTGCTGCTTTGCAATAGCACTGTAGTGATCTTTCCAGGGCACAGACCCCGGGCGATGAGTATGAAGATCCTGGGCTGCCCAGCCATTAGAATGCCCCTTTGGGCCTTGATGATGTGGTCCAAAGGAATGTGTAGCTGTACATATGGTGTCGGCTTGGCTCTAGAAGATGCCAGAAGATGGCGTGATATGCCATCCAACCACCGTAAGGGTTCCACAATAGATTTGTGTAGGGTTTACGCCTTACTCTTCTTCTCCCCCACAGATACCCCCACAGATACCCCCACAGACACCCCCAAGTCAGTAGGCTCCAACTTTATCTGTCCTCCTCATCCATCTTCACAACCATTGAGAATTTAGCATCATCCACCTGGTCCGATGTTTGATGTCCAGTCCTGTATTTGTCCAGACATGGAGGTTGGATCATGGGCGCCAGGACACGTTCATCCACACGATGCTGGGCCATGTACACTGCATCATAGGGGCCAGACCTGCTCCCTGTTCACCCAGTTATACCATCAGGTGCAGGTTGCGCAGTGACAGTGGGGGAAAACATGATGAAAAACGAACACGTCTTCTGCAACTACCGCTACTACTACTGCTGCTACTACCACAACTACTGCAACAACAGTAACCACAAGAACAGATACTACTACTACTACTATTACTACTACCACCACCACTACCACCACTATTACTACTGCCACTACCACCACCACTACTACTACTACTACTACTGCTGCTGCTGCTGCTGCTACTGGGTCTATATTCATACCAACTCCTTCTTCCTTCAAACATAACTTGGAGACATACATTTTTCGTTTAGCAGTGATTTACGCCTTCATCCACCCACCCACCCTTTCATCCCAGTCCCTGCATGCTGGACCTGGTTTGTGTGTGTTGTGTGGCTGTATCCCGGGGTATGTCATCTCACCACCTTGCCATTCGGTTTGTAAGCAAGGTAACTGATGACTGGGTTTGAACGGGTCATGCAACGCATGGACAGCCCCCCTTTGCTTGATGAAACGACTATCGAGTGGTGTCCGGAGCTTGGGAGGCGATTGTCCAGAGAGTGGCGAGGCATTGGTACTCTGGGTCTCATCCCAATCCCCTTGGCATTTCTTGTTAACTATGCATAGGTGTTTGTATTTGCATGTTCTGTGGTAACACTTACAAATGTAACACTATTCTAAGATCAGGCATTTATTATCATTGTTAAAAGATCACAAATTTCAGCGCAAAATATGTCTGCAGATTATGCGTTCTTTTATGAATGTGTATGTGGACGCGTTCATGCGTGTATATGTGCAAGTGATTGTGCTTGTGTATTTGTGGGTGAATCATGAGTACCTGTTCATGGGCGAGCGCGTGTATGCGTATGCTTGTGTATTTTGCTAGTGGCGTAAATCTTGAAAAACAATCACCAGTGCAGTTTGGCTAACCTATATGCTATCAGCTATACTCCTTAAGCCACTGTTAAGGTGATACTGGTTCATTTGTCTAATTTGCATCTGGTTTTCAAATGTAATTTAAAGCTGCCTTAAAACATTTGTCTTGTTAGCAATGTGACGCACGTTTTCCCTATTAAAGTGTTTTGTTAACTGCATTTTTTACAGCAATATTGATGTATATGTCGTGTAGAGTGAATTAATTTACTGTTCTAGAGAAAAGCTGTACATGCTTTTCGACCTTTTCCCAGAATTTTCGAACTAGGGTACATTCGAAGAAGAAATGTTCTATGATTATCAAGATTTTGCGCTATATAAATATTGTAATTATTATTATTATGAAGTCGATTTCATTCTAACTAAAGGAACACTGATCTTGTTATTTTCTTTTATATATATATATAATATATTGGATCCAGTGTGGAGAACCGTTGTAGTTCTTTTTTTCTAATTTCTTTGGTTATGTTTAGAGATAGTGTCCAAAGAGTGTGACCTGTCTTGAAGTTTAGATTTCTGAGCCAAACGTTGTATACACATCATTCTTGTAGTTAAATTGGTCGCTGGTTCTTTATTAGTTAACATTTTCTAGATTGCTGCTGGTTTAGTATCGTCTACCCCTACATCATTCCATGTTTTTTCATTATCTTTACGTCACGGGTACTTATCCGTTGCTTCCAAGAACCGAGGATAGCATTCATCAGAGCCTTATATTACATAACGATGTTAGGGTGAGTTTGTTGGATTACATTCTGTGCTTCTGTAATGTGAACAGTCTTCTTTCGTTTATCTGTATCATTTATGTTTCAGTTCATTAAATCCATTAATTCTACAAGGTGTTCTGTTTGTATCTATATAAAAACCATTGTTCCAAAGATTTTGACTGCGAAACTCGCCAATGTTTATGTATGTTAATTTTGTAAGCACTTTGTTGTTTAAATAGGTAGTGAAAGCAATCATCCTGAACTTATGTTTTATTTCATTGAGTATTTTTTCCTCATCTGGGTGACTATCTATTTCAAACAATTCTCGACCATTTGTTATCCTTTCAAAGTAAGGTTTAGGAATGCAGCACAAGTTCTCGTTGCAAGAGTTAAGTAATTTTCCAATCCATTCTAAATAAAAGGTTTTCATGTTGATCATATCTACCATTTGATTCCACCTTCTTTGTAGTATTCTTATATAACTGTTCTTTTTATTTTTGCAAAAGTGTTCGTATTTGAATACTTTTTCTGTCATATTTAAAAAGATACAGGCATCTTTTTATTTCCCCAAGAATGCGTTCAAGTAATGCGATTGACTGCATTACAGATGTAAATAGGTTGACAAGAAAAGGTCTAATGATAATTATTTTACCATGATGACTAAGATCTCTCTGACTTCAAGAATGTATCAGTTTCTTCGTCTTTTGAAATCTTCCTGTCCAGTTATCTTCAGTGTATTCAGCTCGTTTATTATTGTGAAAGTATATATTACATTGTTTTCCGTTGTTTTTAGACGGTAAATTATTGTTAGCGATCTGTTTACCTATTTTCAAAGCTTTTGTCAGAGAACAATGTGAATTTATTGATAAATTCTGATAATTTCTCAGTGTCTTTTTTGTTTTGTACAATGTTGTCTCACCTACGAATTGTTTTGTCTTCATTGCTATGTTTTCTGTGTTTCGATTCAATTCTTATTCCATATGTATTATTATTTCTAATTTTTATTGCCAGTATTTCCACTTCTAATCTGAAAGCCAGTGGCCAGAGGTGGCACCCTTGTCTGATTTCACGGTTTGTAGTAAAGGGTTGAGCTATCCATTCACCGTGGTTAGTGCTAGGGACTCCTGTTTTCGTTAGCAATGAACCTAAAATATCTTTAGTGCCTTCTGTCTTCTCTAGTAATGAACGTCCTAGTTTTCCTTTAGTGACTTGTGTCCACTTTAATGATGAACGTCCTACTTTTCATATAGTGCCTTCAGTCCTATTTAGTGATAAACGTCCTACTTTTCATATAGTGCCTTCAGTCCTATTTAGTGATGGACGTCCTACTTTTCATATAGTGCCTTCAGTCCTATTTAGTGATAAACGTCCTACTTTTCATATAGTGCCTTCAGTCCTATTTAGTGATGGACGTCCTACTTTTCATATAGTGCCTTCAGTTCTATTTAGTGATGGACGTCCTACTTTTCATATAGTGCCTTCAGTCCTATTTAGTGATGAACGTCCTAGTTTTCATATAGTGCCTTCAGTCCTATTTAGTGATGGACGTCCTACTTTTCATATAGTGCCTTCAGTCCTATTTAGTGATGAACGTCCTAGTTTTCCTTCAGTGATTTGTGTCCCTTTTAGTGATGAACGTCCTTGTTTACCTTTAGTGACTTGTGTCTTCTTTAGTAATGAACGTCCTACTTTTCCTTCAGTGACTTGTGTCTTCTTTAGTAATGAACGTCCTAGTTTACCTTCAGTGATTTGTGTCTTCTTTAGTAATGAACGTCCTACTTTTCCTTCAGTGATTTGTGTCTTCTTTAGTAATGAACGTCCTACTTTTCCTTCAGTGATTTGTGTCTTCTTTAGTAATGAACGTCCTACTTTTCCTTCAGTGATTTGTGTCTTCTTTAGTAATGAACGTCCTAGTTTACCTTCAGTGACATGTGTCCCTTTTAGTGATGAACGTCCTAGTTTACCTTTAGTGACTTGTGTCTTCTTTAGTAATGAACGTCCTACTTTTCCTTCAGTGATTTGTGTCTTCTTTAGTAATGAACGTCCTACTTTTCCTTCAGTGATTTGTGTCTTCTTTAGTAATGAACGTCCTACTTTTCCTTCAGTGATTTGTGTCTTCTTTAGTAATGAACGTCCTAGTTTACCTTCAGTGACATTTGTCCCTTTTAGTGATGAACGTCCTAGTTTACCTTCAGTGACATGTGTCCCTTTTAGTAATGAACGTCCTAGTTTACCTTCAGTGATTTGTGTCTTCTTTAGTAATGAACGTCCTACTTTTCCTTCAGTGATTTGTGTCTTCTTTAGTAATGAACGTCCTACTTTTCCTTCAGTGATTTGTGTCTTCTTTAGTAATGAACGTCCTACTTTTCCTTCAGTGATTTGTGTCCTCTTTAGTAATGAACGTCCTACTTTTCCTTCAGTGATTTGTGTCTTCTTTAGTAATGAACGTCCTACTTTTCCTTCAGTGATTTGTGTCTTCTTTAGTAATGAACGTCCTACTTTTCCTTCAGTGACTTGTGTCCTCTTTAGTGATGGACGTCCAAGTTTTCCTTTTATCTGTGTTATCTGTGGAAGGGACTGTCATTCCTTGATAGGCTTGTCCACTCACACACGTTCTGCACCAGATGAAGACATCCAGACACCCAGACTGCAACCCCATAGTCTTTTGAGACTGATGGATGCCAAGGATATCATTATTGTCATTATTATCATTATGTGATAATACTGATAATGATGATAATGGTGATGATGATCATTATTACCATCATCATCATTATATCATCATCATCATCATCATCATCATCATCATCATCATCATCATCATCATCAACATCATCATCATCAACATCATCATTATCATTGTCATCACCAGAACAACAGGAACATCACCAGCACCAGCATCACTCCTGATCCACTGAACATCAGTGACCTGTGTCCAGGTGTTGACTATTTCATGAATCAGAATCAAACAAACTTCACAGTCCTTCAGGTCAATGTGTCAGACTGTTGGATATATGGTTTTTTAGACTTTCTGACACACCAAGAGTGGTGTATGGGATGTGTGATGAGTTCACTTCTTTCTGTCTTCTGCATATGGAGGTACCACAGGGTATGTTAGTGCGGGCCCGGGTCCAGAGATTGGCATACTGGTGTGATTCTAGTCAATGGGAAACAGCGATACTTGAAAAGCATAATTTTGTCCACTTTGTAGCACCATTATTTTCAATAGGATGTAGTCGTTATTCTATGGAAGAAAATTACTTCGACTCATCGGAAAACCACATGTCTTTTTTACACTATAACAAGTCTTTGGTTAAACTGAATATACAAGCAGTTGAAGATCACAGTTTTATTAAAGTGTCTACGTCACCCTCTTGTGGGTACATGATATTACCACGTCAGATTTCATTTGGGACAGGTCGTGGCATCTGGGAAGAAGTGAAGGCACCCCCTGGCTGTGTCATCATGGTCAGTTTTCAGGGAACATCTTACAAACCTGTCATGTACGCAGACTTGATTTATACACAACCAGATACACGTCAAAGCGTTCTGCGTATGTGTGGTGAGAATAATTCATCAGCTCGCATTTTCCCAACAACACACATCAAGATTCGTGTTGGCAGTCTAACTGACACACTGTCAGCTGACAGAGTCTGTCTAAAAATATTCTTTTCTTTTCACCCAGAGACAGCAAAACCCCATATAATACCCAGTGGTCTGTTCAACTGTTCTGTCAATCACTATTCCAGTTTTCAGCACCACCTGGACTGTAACGTGAAGTCAGAGTGTGAAGATGGACAGGATGAAACAGAACACTGTCCCTTCAGTAGTCCTGGCTGTCAGGGTTTGGTGGCTTCACGTAACAAATGTTTTGTACATCCTAAAGTAAAGGGTTCTTTGACTCCTGCCCTGGCAACTTATGAGTGTCAGAAGATGGATGGACAGCTGGCTTCAGTCAAAACCAGACAGGAGCAAACCGATTTCCTGAAAATATTTACTCATCGTGACACCTTTGAAATGTTATCAGGTTTCTCATCAGGCTGGATGTCTGTGACTTTCATGTATAGCAGGTTCCGTCATTGGTCTGACAAGACTCTGATCTACAACCTTGTTCATATCTTTTGTAGATTCAGATACTTTGCTGAAAGATTAATTTGGCATAGTGCCGTGGATGCAGGCAGCTGTACACATGTTACCCATTTAGACCGTATAGCTTGTCAGGTGAAATCACAGTCACAAATTCTGTATTCTGTTCAAACAGTTGAGTTCCCTGCTTTAGACCCAGCCCTGTCCTTTTTGGTACAGACACAGCAGACATTATCAGATTGTCCAGATAGTCACGTGACACATACATTTTTGTTTTGTGATCTTCAAGTTTACTGTAGACAAAAAATGTATTCAACATTATGCATGTTCTGGAATATGAACACTAAGAAGACAGATACACGGATGTTCCCTGTAAAGCACACTGGCTACACCATTGCTATGTTTGTGTGTGATGATGACATGACAACACTGCCTTACACCCTGGTGTGTGACTTCAGACACGACTGTCCAGATCACAGTGATGAGTCATTCTGTCAACATCCTTCATGCACTGGTTTTCTGTGCAACAGTGGTCAGTGTGTGTTGGACAGCCAACGTTGCGATGACCAAACAGATTGCTTGGATGACTCTGATCAGGTTAAGTGCCCCAGTGACCCTAACGACCGCTGGTACCACAAAGAGGCCAACAAAAATCAGCGACTTTTCATCGACCTGGATGGTACAGGTTACTTTACTCAGCAGCTGATGACATCTCATCAGTCTTGTCCTGACACTCATTACAGGTGTACAGAAGACTGGTTGTACTGTCTCCCTGTCTACACTCGATGTAACGGATTTTCTGACTGTACATATGGTGAAGATGAACAAGACTGTGAGACATTCACCTGTCCTGGTTTCTACCAGTGTCGTGGTTCTAAAGTTTGTGTTCATGGAGATCATCTGTGTGATGGCTGGGGCCAGTGTCCACAGCGTGATGATGAATGGCTGTGTGGCATGACCTGTCCTGATGGCTGTCAATGTCAGGGTCAGTCTTCCCTATGTCCCCAGGCTTTCTGCGCCTACTTCTTTCCCCAGCTTCGATACTTGGACGCTTCAGGCTCAAGAATGACGCTGACTGATTTCAGTAACAACACATATCTCATTCACCTGAATCTTTCCTATTGTTCTCTTGTCAATATATCAAGTGTGAAGCTTCGCAACCTGCAATACCTTGATCTGAACTACAACCAGCTGAAAACTGTAGATAGGATTGTTTTTCATGAGCTATGGAATTTAAAAACGTTGCTTTTAGCAAACAACCCTCTGAATTTATTAAAAGGTAGGCCATATTTCTTGTTTCATTATGCTCTAGCAAGCATAGATGCTTCAAGAACACGTGTCCAAATACTTAACAGTAAACTGCCCATGTACTTCCCCCAAGTCACATATCTAAATCTATCATTTTCTGGCATTCAAAGAATCATGCCAAGAGCAGTCCAGTGTATGCCACAGTTGACCGAACTGGACATCAGGGGAAATGTGGTGACCGACTTTCCATTGAATGCATTGTCAAAGTGGAATCATTTGAAAAACATCTTCTCCTCAAATTACAGACTCTGTTGCAGTAATTTACTTATAAAACAATCACACACATTACGTTGTGTATCACCACAACCTGTCTTTTTTTCCTGCGAATATTTGCTACCAAGTGAACTCTACAGGCTTTTCTTTTGGTTACTTAGCACGTTCTCCATTTTAGCTAATTCGATTTGCTTTATAGTAAGGATTGTGGAAAAGAACATATTTGGAGCTACTTTCATTACGTTTATTCAGCATTTACAGATTGCAAACATCTGCATGGGAATCCATGTCAGCACTGTTTCAGTGGCCAATGAAATATTCTATGACAAATACATCTACATTGAAAAGGCCTGGACGACCAGTGTGACTTGCAATGTTGCTGCTTTTCTTTCCCTTTTGTCCAGTAAAGTGTCAGTTTTGATCCTCTGTTTCATGACACTGGATCACATGATTGTCCTTTGTTTTCCCTTCACTACGTGGACATTCAATAGACGTCTGACAGCTGCAGCTTGTGCATCGACGTATTGTATTGGACTTTTGTTGACTGTAATACCTTTTCTTCCTGGATTGTCACACTGGGGGCTGGATGGCCAGTCTGGTCTGTGTCATCTGGCTCTCTTTGATGGCAGCGTCAAAGAAGAGTTCAGGTGGTTCACAGTCACTGTTGTGTTTAACTGTATCCTGTGCTCTGTGGTGGTCGTTGGTCAACTCATCATTTACAGATGGACACCTATCCATCCAATCCTAATGGATCCCACAAAGAAATTGATTTATTATTCTGTCCACCTGTTGATAAAACTGGCTATAGCAGATGCTGTGTGTTGGTTCTCCCTTGGGCTGACCAGTATAATGACCTTAGATAACGGTGGTGCCTCAGACAAGGCTCATGTGGCCATGGTTGGCTTCCTGTTACCACTCAACTGTGCACTCAACCCACTGCTGTACATATGGATTGTTGTAACACAGCGACGACAACAAGAACAGGACAAGAGACTGTTACGAGTGTTAAAATCATGAAATTTGCTGTCAAAAAAAACACACACACACACACACACACACACACACACACACACCACACACACACACACACACACACACACATCACACACACACACACACACACACACACACACACACACACACACACCACACACACACACACACACACACTAGTCAATCAAGAAAATTATCAAATGGCTTGATCATTACCAGAGTCCATTTTTCAAAGAAGTGTAGAGCTGTTATCTACATGCCAACTTCTACGTGAGACCTTCCTCAGGACTTGTGATGGGTGTGTGTTTAGTTCTTTTGTAGAATGTCTACACGAAAAACTATGAATGAGACCTTTCTGCACAGAATCTTACAGCGTGAAATGGAGAGTGTTCAGGCTTTTCCTGAAACAGAGATAAAGGAATGTAATTATATATAATATATATATATATATATATATATATATATATATATAAAGTGTGCGTGTGTGTATGTGTGTATGTATATATATATATATATATATATATAAGTGTGCGTGTGTGTGTATGTGTGTATGTATATATATATATATATATATATATATATATATTATAAGTGTGCGTGTGTGTGTATGTGTGTATGTATATATATATATATATATATATATATATATATATATATATATATATATATAAGTGTGCGTGTGTGTGTATGTGTGTATGTATATATATATATATATATACATATTTATGTGTGTATGTATTATATATATATATATATTTCCACTTTGCTGTTGCTAGTTGATAGACAGCTGAGCATTTGGGCATCGACTGGGAGTGGGGGTGTTCTGTTATGTGAGATGAGTTTATACAGGATGGCTAGTTGTGTTGTGATTCAGACCTTTAATTATTTGTTTACTTTCTTTATAGATATGTTCCTTTTTTGAAGGTAAGATGCACAGCTACACATGTAATTTACATGTAACCAAGATTATTCCAGTGGTAGGCTGAGAAAATACCAGAGACTAGGTAAAACATAGTCTTGGTAGGGCCTCAGGCCCTGGCCAGCTCATGGATTTATGTGCAGGCTTAAGGCTTGTGCCATGATCACCATACACATGGCGCATATGGAATTCGTTCCGAGCGCGGAGACGTCATCTTGAGAAACTGAAACTGAAACTATCAAGTTACAATAAAGAAAGTCATCATCATTGTCATGTGCCCTGCCACATGGAGTTGGCGATCATAGCCCTCCATAGGAATCTATCTTTTGTTGCTGCAAGTACATCTCCTACCCTCTCCGTCTTCATCCACTCCAAAAGTCCATCCAGAATTTTCTCCCTGAGTCTACTCTTTTCCCTCCACCTTTCCTGTTGTAACTAGGTGTTCTAATTTTTCTTGCCTCATAAGTGTCCTATGAATGGTGTTTGTATTTTCCTAAGTTTCTTCATTATTAATGTTCTTTTTGTGTCTGCCTCCTTCAAGACTGTCTCGTTTGTTTTCTTCGCTCTCCATGGAATTCTTAACATTTTTCTTAGAAACCCCATTTCAGCTGCCTCAAGATTGCCCTGACTTTGCGTGTTGACTGTCGACGGTTCACATCAGTACAACAAATTAGTTTTATATAACACTGAAGACTGAAGTCATGGTGATCAGTAAAAAACATGAAATCCCCTCATGCAAAATAACAGCAAACGGCACAAGCTTGAGGCAGGTTGATAAGTTTAAATACCTAGGAACGATCACTTCACCAGACGGCAGATGCACATCAGAAATAGCCAGCAGAATCGGCCACGCCAAAAACAGCATTCAAGGAGATGAAAAGCATTCTTACCAACAAATGCCTATCAATTAACATCAGGAAGAGAGTTCTCAATGCTATATAGAACCAATACTGTTGTACGGTTGCGAGGCGTGGGCAGTCAACAAGCAAAGCCAGAACAAGATTGAGGCAGCCGAGATGTGGTTTCTAAGAAGAATGTTGAGAGTTCCATGGACAGCAAAGAAAAACGAGGCAGTCTTGATGGAGGCAGACACAAGTAGATCATTGATAAGGAAGATTAGGAAAAGACAGGCAACATTTATAGGCCATTTTATGAGGAAAGTGGAATTGAAGCACCTGGTCACAACGGGAAAGCCAGAGGGAAAGAGAGCACCTGGTAGACCCAGGGACCAGATACTAGACGGGCTTGCAGAGTTGCTGGGGACAAGGAGGGTGGAAGAGATGCTTGAGGCAACAAGTGATAGAGACAGATGGAAGTCCATAATCGCCAACGCCATGCTGCAAGGCACCTGATGATGATGATGATGATGATAACACTGAAGAACTCTCTTTTTGATGTTAAGTTATAGGCATTTGTTGGCAAGAAAAACTGTGTTAACAAATATGTTGATACAAACACTTTTATCGTAAATAATTCTGGAGAGAGGGGAGTAATCCGGGCCCAATAAATTGATCATTTGTATTAATTTGATTTTTGGTATTGTCTCCTGGACTCATCCATGTCCTTTTTCTTCTGTTAGGCTGCTCAAGCCAGGTGTTTCCTGTTATGAACTCATTCATCTGTGCCCATTCTCCAAGTTTCCCTCCCCTTTCATTTTGTGTACCAAGGCCATGAGGTCCGACTATATCCTCCACCCTATCCTGTCCCACTTTAGCATTAAAATCTCCCATTATTATTGTAACATCTTGTGATTTACATTGAGCCTTGGCCATCTATAATACTTCGTAGAAGTTGTCAATTTCGTCCTGGGTACCTGCGGATGTTGGTGTATACACCAGAATGATGTTGATATCAAATGGCTTGCCATCCAATTTAACCAGCAAAATTCTGTCGGACACAGCCCAGTATCCCTTAACTGCTTTTGATTTGTCCCTGTACATTATGATGCCTACTCCTCTTTCATGTGAGTTTCCACCAGAATATATTACTGTATACTCTCCTGATGTTATCATGCCTGCCCCTTCCATCTCACTTCCCTAGTCCTAAAATACTAATATTAAGCCTTTCCATTTCCATTTTGACACTCTAACTTCCCCCTTTCCCCCTGCAGCATGTTGCGATGTTTTTTTTAAGATTAACGCAGTAGCTTGCTGACGGTCTGGTTTTCATCTGCGCGGCATGACGATCCCTACCAGACGAAGGTGTTCCATAGGAGTCCCTATTTACGTCGTTATCCTCATTCATCTTGTTTTGTCCGGCCGTGAATATTTCTTGGGAAAGTACGATTGTGGTTGGTTGGTTGGTTTAGCGGATGGTTTGGAGATGGCTTGTCTGCTGGTTTGCGGGTTTGTTTTCAGGAAACAATTCTTTTGCCGCACAACCTGCTGTTGGTGAAAACATCGGCGTTAGCAGGCTTCATCACACCAAAAGGGGATTACAGTACACAGTGGAAGTTGCATGCTATCATCATGATCAGATGTATCTCTGTCCCAGCTGATCATGCCATTATGATCAGTCTGAGAAAAACAGTGAAGCACTATTACTTTGTAGGTGTCACACTGTATGCACATGACAACACTGGATCTAAAACCCGTGTTTGGTCAGACACAAGAGAATTGCTATATGACTGTGTGTTTCACACCCTAGGACTCACCGTTGAATACATCAACATGTTCTGCATGGACATAGCATGTTTCAAACTGGATTTTTCCTTTCACCCTGAAAGTCAAGCACCTCAAAAGTTACCCAGTGGTTTGTTCAACTGTTCCGTCAATCACTATTCCAGCTTTCAGCACCACCTGGACTGTAACCTGAAGTCAGAATGTGAAGATGGACAGGATGAAACAGAACACTGTCCCTTCAGTAGTCCTGATTGTCAGGGCTTGGTGGCGTTATGTGGCTATTGCTACAAATTTGTCCGTTTTCCATACAGAAATAGTGATGGAGATGATTTGTATCAACTGTCTAACTACTGCAAATCTTTGAAAGGTACGTTGAGTATGCCCAATTGTGAGGAGAACTGGTCTGCACTGGTTGACAATTCAACCAGTCCATATCTATATATTGACTATGATGTTTGGGTCGGCTTGACCACTGGCGACATTTCGTTTCCCAACATGTACAGAAGGAATATCATTAGTGAAGACAGGACTGTCCTTTACCAGTCTGTTCGGTTTCAAGATCAGACTTCTTCTCATAGTGGAGAGAAACAGTGTATCTACGAAACTTTCAGTCACTTTAAGAGGATTTCCTGTGGTGGGCGTATTGTTGTTGGGGGTATTGTACACCGTTCTCACCTTTGTGAATTAACAAGAAAATCAGATCCGCCATCTTTCACAAGTCCTAACATTAACCAATTCTCCTGTTCCCTTGCACACACACACCAATCGATGATGACGTGTTCTGACGGTCACGTGACACACACATTTCTAACGTGTGGTTCACACAAGTATGACGTGTGTGGTACAGGTCACACATCTTCTTGTTTTTTTTCCGATCACATGTCACACAAACATAGTGGGTTTGATTCAACAGTTGATCAAGTCACTTGTGTGCATTTATTTACCTGTGATAATGACGTTACCACACTGTCATACACCCTGGTATGTGACTTTCTCCAGGACTGTCAGGATGAGAGTGACGAGTCTTTGTGTAAACATCCTCCTTGTGTCAACATGTTTGCCTGTACTAATGGTCAGTGTATGTCCTATGATGTTGTCTGTGACAGAGTGTTCCAGTGTCTGGACGAATCAGATGAGCTAAACTGTGATAATTACAGATTCAACAAAATTGACCAGGCACCAGTTTTTCCATCCCTGCTCGCATCGATTTCGATTGTATTAACATTTTCATTTCAACCCCATAAAGTCCAATGAGTCCTGTCCTGACAGCCACTATCGTTGTCCTGGTAAGTTCAATGACTGTCTGCTTGTCTATACACGATGCAATGGAATGTACGACTGTATGAACCACGAGGACGAAGAGGGGTGTAATGAATTGACATGTCCAGGGTTCTTTCGATGCAGAACTTCCATAATATGTCTACATGGTGACCACCTGTGTGATGGCTGGCCTCACTGCCCACTGTATGATGATGAAATGTCGTGTGATGTGATCTGTCCTGTGGGCTGTTTGTGTCAAGGTCACACATTTCTGTGCCATCAGCCTTTCTCTGCTCACCTGTTTCCACAGCTCCGTTACCTGGATGTCACAGGTACAGGAATGAATCTGACTGCTGTGAGTAATCATACCTATCTTATCCGTCTGATAATTGCCTGGTGTTCTTTGACAGCTATGTCTAACATGAATTTACCCAACCTTCAGTTTCTTGACCTCACTGAAAACAAACTACAACATGTCAACATGACATACTTTGCTGGTTTAGACAATCTACAGACACTGTCCCTATCCAACAATCCTATCATCTCACTCTACTCTGATCCATCGTCTGATATTCAGCAGAGTGCACTCACAATGATAGATTTGTCATACACCAGACTTGTTGTGTTTGACACCAAAGTCTTGTCAAAGTTCTTGAAATTGCAGACATTGAATTTAACGTTCACTAGTATCAATATTATTAGCACTGGTGGTTTTCAGTTTACACCAAAGTTAACAGCATTGTACATGGATGGTAGTCCTGTGAAAACATTTCCACCTGACATATTCAAAGATCTTTTCCATCTTCAAGTCATATCGACACTGAATTATAAATTGTGCTGCAATGAAATTCTACCACATAACTTTGATGATACGTTTTGCTTTTCACCCAAAGACGAAATCTCATCTTGTGGAGATTTACTACAATCCACAATGTACCGAGGGTTTCTCTGGCTGATCAGCTGTTTATCAGTGACAGGTAACGTATTCTGTTTTGTTGTACGTTTATGCGCGCAGAAAAACACTTCTTCAAGTGGTTTCAGTGTGTTTGTCACCAACCTGACTATGGCTGACTGTCTAATGGGTGTCTACATTACTATTATTGGTGTGGCGGATGAACTGTTCCGTGGTAGATATCTTCATTATGATGACACATGGACAAGCAGTGTGGCCTGTAAAGTGGCTGGTTTTCTGTGTCTGCTTTCCAGTGAAGTATCAGCTTTGACTATTTGGCTAATTACACTGGATCGTTTCATTGTCCTTCACTTTCCATTCAGCACCTTGCGATTTGAGAGAACATCAGCTGCAGTGGCTTGTCTGCTGACTTGGTTGATTGGCTGGTTTATAGCGTTGTTGCCTTTACTTCCTGTGACATCACACTGGGAGTTTTATGGTCAGACAGGTATCTGTATTCCGCTCCCAGTCACTCGTAATTTTTTTAGAGGGCAAGTTTATTCCTTTGGTATTTTGATCGTCTTTAATTTCATTTTGTTTATGCTGATCTCAGCTGGCCAAGCTTTTATCTACTGGTCAATACAGAAGAATGCACTGAGAACAAACACGACCAAAGCGTCACGTGACATAACCATAGCTCGACGACTGATCACTGTCGCTGTAACAGACTTTATGTGCTGGTTTCCCAAATTGGACTGTGTGGATTTTTGGCATTGGCTGATATTCCCATCCCTGGAGAAGTAAACGTGGCTTTGGCAATCTTCGTACTGCCCTTAAACTCCGCTTTGAATCCATTTGTGTATACCTATAATACACTAGCAGAAAAACGAAGAAAATCCCAAGAAGCAAAACTGTTAAAGTGGCTGGAGTCCCATGCTGATTTGCTTGACAGTAAATAACTTTAGTATAGACTTGTTCCGTGTTATACCCAGATGACAGTCCTGGGTACCATATGTACAGGATCTTTCTGTATGTTAAACAGCATGTAGCGGCATATTATTCATTGTTATAATCACTTCTAAAGCATTATTTTTAAGAGAGAATATCCATATTTTCTGGGACATATGCGTGTATAAGCTCTTTCCAAAACATCAAAAGAGGAGTCAGACAGGGTTGTGATTTGTCACCAGATCTGTTTTCACTTTACGGCGAAAACATCATGAGAAACCTAGAGGAAGACCCTGGATTAAAGGTTGGAGGAAAAATGATAAACAACATTTGATACGCAGATTACACGTGCTAATTGCAGAAAATGAAAGGAACCTATAAAACCTTGTGAATAATGTATACTAGAAGTAGAAAGCAAAGGTAAATAGTTGGAACTAAACAGCAGGAAGACTGAAGTCATGGTGATCACTAAAAAACATGAAATCCACCCATGCAAAATAACAGCAAATGGCACAACCTTGAGACAGGTTGATAAGTTTAAATACCTGGGAACGATCATTTCACCAGACGGCAGATGCACATCAGAAACAGCCAGCAGATTCGGCCTATCCAAAACAGCATTCAAGAAGATGAAAAGCATTTTTACCAACAAATGCCTATCAATTGACATCAGGAAGAGAGTTCCTGGTTGTTATGTAGAACCATTACTGTTATACGGTTGTGAGGCATGGACAGTCAACAAGCAAAGCCAGAGCAAGATTGAGGCAGCCGAGATGTGGTTTCTAAGAAGAATGTTGAGAGCTCATGGACAGCAAAGAAAACAAACGAGACAGTCTTGATGGAGGCAGACACAAGAAGATCATTCATAAGGAAGATTAGGAAAAGACAGGCAACATTTGTATGCCATCTTATAAAGAGGGGGAATTGGAGCACCTGGTCACGATGGGAAAGCTGGAGAATAGAGCACCAGGTAGACCCAGGGAGAAGATACTAGACGGACTTGCAGAGTGGCTGAGCACAAAGAGGGTGGAAGAGATGCTTGAGGCAACAAGAGATAGAGACAGAAGGATGTCCATGATCGCCAGCACCATGCGGCAAGGCACCTGATGATGACGATTATGATGCGTGGATACCTGTCTGTCTTGTGTGTCTATTATGTCAGTACAATATTTATAATAAACTGAAAATAAACGGTTATCTCGTGTTGTTTGGATATCTGGCTGTAAATATTTTAAGCAAGATCTTACCAGCTGTAGCTGATGATTTGTTCTTGTGGAGACACATATGAAAGTGGGGTAGGCGTCACAATGGACAGTAACACGTCAAAGGACAATGGGTTATCTCAGACCGAATTATATTCGTCAGATTGGATGGCAAAGCATTTGATATCAACATCGTCGAAGTATGTGCACAAACATTCGCAAGTTCTGAGGACGAAATTGACATCTTCTATGAAGAATTAGAGACAGCCTTAGTGTAAATCACGGGACATTATAATAATAAGGGGAGATGTCAATGCTAAAGTGAAACAGGAAAATGTAGATGACATGGTTAGACTTCATGGTCTTGGCACACGAAATGAAAGAGGAGAGACACTTGTTGAGTGTGCGCAAGTGAATAAATTCATAATAGGAAATGCTTTGTTTGAGCAACCTAACAGAAGAAAATGGACATGGATGAATCCGGGAGACAGCTCAAAAATCAAACTGATGACATCCTGATAAATAAAAGAGTTAGAATTTCTTTACTGTTAGTGATAGCAAACACAACACAGGCGCAGTCTGCAGCAATGGCCACAAGATAAAGGCTGAAACTAAAGAGAAGAAAACAAGCCAAAAGTAATATCAAACTAGATCTTGGGACTCTTAAAGATAGATAAATCGATTTGTGCTAAGTGTCACGTATTTGTTCGAAACAAATTCAGTGCTCTGGAGGACGTAAGTGATAGTGAGGAACAATGGACAAAGTTGAGAAAATTGATAAGTGAAGCTTGTGAAAAAAATCCCTAGAATTGAAAGAAAACAAGGAAGAAGTGGATGGCCCCCAAAATTAGGCTTGGTGGAAGAATTGAGGAAGGCAAAAGGAAAAGAGGAAGAATACAAAAAGATACATGAGGAAATCATGAATATGTGCGATGAAGCTAAGCAAGCTTGGCTGGAACACAAAACATATCCTCAGTTTATATACTGAAACATTCAAGAAATTGCCCACAGGAAAAAGACGTGTGTATTAACTGGTTGCTTAGAATCTACGTATGGTGCGATTATTATGGAAAAAACAAAATATTAGATAGGGAAAGTACGTAAAAGACCTCTTCTGCTGATGACAGAAAAGAAGAACACAATATAAAAAGAAGGAACGTTGAAGGACCACCAATAACAAAGGACGGAAGTTAGAGCAGATGAAAAAAATGGTGCTGCGAAAAAGCTCCATGACCAGACACTATTACTACAGAAATGATTGCGCTTCTAGTTAAATTTGGTATTGAAAAAAATTATACTCGTCTTAAACTAAATTTACGACACCCGAAAAATCCTTAAGGATATGTCAAGAGTAATTGAAGATATGTCAGAATCAATTTTCAATGCACTTCGAAAGAAAGCAGAAGCTATAGAATGCGACCTCCATTGTACAATTAGCTTGATGAGTCATGTGACAAAGATTCTAGTCAGAGCAATCATGATGAGGACAAGGAACAGAATCAAACAATAAATGGCAGAAGAACAATATGGATTTGTTGAAGGGAAAGAAACTATTATGGCCACATACAGCCTAAGATCTCTGATAGAGAGATCAGTGGAGTTGAATAAGGATTAATGTTTATTTTGTTGATTGTATCAAGGCTTTTGGTAGGGTAAGACACGAAGAATTAATTAACCAATTAGAAAGGCTCAATGTTGATGGAAATGATCTGAGAATAATAAGGAATATATATTGGGAACAAACAGCACAATGAGAGTAGAAAATAATACAGGCTCTTTCAAAAATAGCAGAAGAGATGTTAAGCAGGGATTTGTTCTGTCACCAGGTTTGTTTTCATTTTACAGCGAAACCATCATGAGAAGCCTAGAAGAATGCCTTGGGATAAAGGTTGGAGGAAAATGTGACACAATATTCTTTATACAGATGACGCGGCTTTAATTGCAGAAAATGAAAAAGATCTACAAAACATCTTGTAAATATAATTTAAATAGAAAGCAAAAATAATGGGTTGGAGCTAAATAACAAGAACGCTGAAGTCACTGTAATCACTAAAAAATTAAACAAACAAACAAACAAAAAACACAGAGATCCCCTCATGCAAAACAGCAAGTGACACAGCATAACACAAGTTGATAAGTTTAAGTATCTGGGAATAGTCATGTCACCAGACGGCAGGTGCACATTAGAAGTAGCCAGAAGAATCAGTCAAGCTAAAACAGCATTCAAGTAAATGAAATGCGTTCTTACCGACTACTTCCTACCAATTAACATGAGGAAGAGAGTTCTTCTGTGTTTTATATAGAACCAATACAATTGTACAGATTTGAAGCGTGGACAGCCCACACGCAAAGTCAGAACAAGACTGAGACAGCTGAAATGTGGTTTCTAAAAAGAATGTTAAGAGTTCCATGGACAGCAAAGAAAACAAACGAGACAGTCTTGAAAGAGGCAGACACAAAAAGAACATTAAAGAAGAAGATTAGGAAAAGACAAGCTACATTTGTAGGACATTTTATGAGGCAAGAAAAATTTGAGCACCTATTCACAACAGGAATGTTGGAGGGAAAAACACCAGGTAGACCCATGGGGGAAATAATGGACGGACTTGCAGAGATAGATTCGTATGGAGGCCATGATTGCCAACACCATGCGGCAGGGCACATGATGAGATGAGAATGATGAACCGACTGCATCTTGACCAAAATAATTTGGAAGGCAACGTGCATTTGTACCAAGGTCACGTGGATTGAGAAAATACCTAAAAATCACAACTTTATAAGAATGACATTTTTGAGAATTTCTGATAAAATTCAAACTTTTTATTATCTGTTGTGACACTTTTATATTGTCTTCAATACACGTCAGCTTTTATTGCATTAAATATCTATTCAAGGTCATCTGCAGTTTCGTGATTGCAGTGCATGACAACAAACATTGTCAAAAACAGGATTTTATGTATGTATGTATGTATGTATGTATGTATGTATGTATGTATGTATGTATGTATGTATGTATGTATGTATGTATGTATGTATGTATGTATGTATGCGTATGTATGTAGTGTGTATGTATGCATGTATGTATGTATGTATGTGTGTATGTATGTATGTATGTATGTATGTATGTATGTGTGTGTGTATGTGTGTATGTATGTATGCATGTATGTATGTATGTGTGTGTATGTATGTATATATGTATGTATGTATGTATGTATGTGTGATGTGTGTATGTATGTAGTGTATGTATGTATGTATGTATGTATGCATGTATGTATGTATGTATGATGTAAT
>JAPXFY010000030.1:46603984-46658984 GCA_030674185.1 Monoplex corrugatus | reverse complement strand
AATGAAAGTTTCAAAGTAATCATTGAATGGTCTGAACGATAACCATAAACAATTTCAGCTTTTTTTACATTTTGTATCGTATTTTCAGAAATAAGAAAGAAATCCAAACGGCTTTGTTGAAATGGTGTTGGTCTGCGCCAAGTATATCTTCTTATATCTGGATTAATCTCTCTCCAAATATCAATCAAATCCAAGTTCATAGCAATTTCTTCAACCTTTTCTCTTGCTTTTGGATTATTGATGTGTTTATAATTGTAACAATCCATGTTGATGTCCAGTGCAAGGTTCCAGTGACCTCCTATGATTACATGCGAAGATCCTACTTCTTTGATGTGTTGTTCTAGCTTTTTGTAAAATTCTGGTGTGTCTTTATTTGGGCCATAAATATTGACAATAGAAAATCTTTATTCATCGTTGTGAGGGAAACAAATATAAAATTACCTTCTGTATCTTTGTAGACTTTCTTTATTTTAATTCAAAATTATTATTAATCATTACTGCCACTCCTCTGGATTGACAGATGTAAGAAGCGAAGTAGCATGTATATCCCCATTCAAATTTAATGTATGGTCCTAGCTTCAAGTCAAAGTGTGTATCTTGGAAGAGATAAATAGAATGATTTTTTTTGTTTGAGATATTGAAACACATCTCTCCTCTTTTGAGGATTTCCAAGACCTTGACAATTTAATGATGCAATGCTAAGGTTTTCCATTATAATTATAAATTGGCATATGAATATTTAAACCTTATTATCAATTATATATGTAACAAAACGAGAACACTATCTCAACACAATTATCAATATTACAACAATAATGAATATAAACATCTTCATTGTGACGAAGTGTACACATGTTTTCATGGAAAAAATCATTCATTGACATAGTTAAACACAGCATGACAAGAAAAATCATGAAACAGCAAACAGCTAAACCAACTTTCCAAGTAAAAAGCATTCTAATGAAACAAACATATACAGACATTACATAAAAAAACAACAAAAAAACGACCTTTTTTTTTTCTGGTGATCGTCACTGGCGAGTGAAATGTACAGTGCAATTAGTTTATCTAGTACTGCATGATCCTGTGAGTGGACGCTCATCTTTGCGGGCGCGTGCCCATCGACGCGCCACATGATCAGAACAACAATGTCCACACAACACACACACAACCCGTCCCACACCATCAACCTCCCCCACGTATACACTCCGCAGATCGCCCCGCCACCCCCGGCCACAGGCAAAGGCGACCCCACACAAACCCCGAAGCCATGGGGAGAGAGGCGTTACAGACCCCAACCCCCCTAGGGGACGAGAACCATAGGGATGGTGCACATTTCTTCCTCCTCATTGCTTTATCTTCCTAAATTCCAAAGAAAGGAAATTACATTTTAATGAATTAGAGGCTTCAAGCATAAAGTTTTGCTCAAGCGAATTTTATGCAAACCCATGTAATTATATCGGGAGGTGTGCTTTACCAATAGCCAAGCAGGCTTTATTTTAGGTCAGTTACATCATTTTTTTAAACATCTCATCGATGTTGGTGTCGATGTCAATGCGGGTGGTTTGTCCGTTTTTGAGTTTTGCCAAAACTTTGCCGTTGGAACACCATGATGCCATTGTGGCAGTATGGTTTTTGACTTTCATCAGCAATTTATAGTTGGCCTGTGTCAGGTCTTCCCCGATAGACACTCCAGATTGTTTTAGTTTTCTGCGTGATGTCAACACGGCAGATTTAAGTTGCCTGGAGTAAAAACGTACAATGATAGGTCGTGGTCTGTCTCTTCCTGGTTTGCCAGTGCGGTGTGCAATTTCAATGTCAGTGTCTTTCACTGGAACAGCGACTTTACTGGTAAACACATCAATACATTTCTTTACACAGTCGTGAACTGTTTTCGCTTTCCCGTTCCTTCCCGCTTCTTTCACCCCAAACACCTGTATGTTCCACGACCTACCATGCTGTACATGGTCGTTCAGTGCTTTCTCACCCCATAAATCATTATTGTTCCCTTGCAGTTTAACCACTTGTTCTTTAAGTTTATCTTCATTGACAAGGTCAAACAGAGTACTTTCCATTTTATCAATGCGATTATTCACAGCTGACATTATTTTGTCCATATCTGCTCGAAGTTGTGAAATGTCTTGTTTCGTTGATAACAGTTCATTTCTTTTGTCAAACTCTTCAATAATACGTGTCATATTCATTTCTAATTGAGTGATCAGTTCCATAGCTTGTCTCTTTTTCTTTCTCTCCTGTCTTGTTCTGTCAACTAGTTCCGGACTGTTACCTTTTCTCTTACCTTTTTTACTGGCACTGAAGTATTTCGGAATACCGCTCATACTGACTCTGATGATCCAGGATTATGTTTATTTTCCACACAATAATAATGCATATGGTATATATATTGTACGGTCAAACACGTCACAGGGACTTATATTCACATGAATTGTCTGCCATAGTGTTATACATGTACATAAAACATTGTGACTTTATAACCAGCAAACAACACACTACACATCCTGCTCACACACAGACGAACGGACCACGATTCACTGCATTCTGGGTACGAGTTTAAAGCGTCTAAGGACCTCAGACTTTCCCAGATAGACAATTTTTATTGTAATGGCATTGCCTGCAAGTGTATCGGCCCATTCATTTCCCTTAACACCAGCCTCTCATTACCACAAAACACTCACACACACTCACACATACGCGCGCGCACGCTCACACACACACACAACACAACACAACACACACACACACACACACACAACACACACACACACACACACACACACAACACACACACACCACTCACGCACACACACATATACACACCTCACTGGCATAATTTCCAATAACATGCAACTTTTTTAGTGCCTACTGCTGATTGTGTTTGTGGTTGTTGCAGTTTAACTGGAAGCAGTTCCTGTCAAGTTATTTCAGTGCCGCTAACGTCACCATCACTCAGGATACAGAAGTAGCCATGTTTGCTGAAGACTACGTGAAGTCTATGCTGAGTCTCTACGAAACTACAGACAAGCGGTGAATATTTTGTTTCATCCAAAGTTTTTCTTCACCCCCCCCCCCCATCTCCCCCGTTCCCCTTTGTTTTCTTCTTTTTTTTTCGTTTGTGGCCTGCAATCCCACGTTCTCTGGAATAGACGAGTGGGCTTTTATATGTATGGCTGTGTGATAACTTTTTATATGTATGGCTGTGTGACACTAAGGCAATGAAATTCCGTTATCAAGGGTGTGTATACTGTATGTTTTGTGTTTTGTGAGGCCATCAAAAAGTGACGACGCTTTCAGGATTTTTAACATGAGTATTTGATGTTGTGCATGTCAAGGGATGGGGGAGGAAGGAAACATTTGAATGTTATGTCCTTTAACAGTTTCATAAGTCTGTTACATATGTTTGCCAATCAGCTAAACGTGCCAAACCAGTAAGTGTGTGAGAAAGTGTTTATGCAAGCCCAAGTAAGGCAAGTGTATGTGTACGTTGGGGGAGAGGGGGGAAGGGGGAAGGGGGAAGGGAGGAGAGGGACTCTAACTTTTTGATTTACTTACTTCAGTGTGAAAAATTTGTGTCTTCACGCATACGCGATCGCGTGTGCGTGTCATTTTGTTTGTTTGTTGTGTGTGTGTGTGTGTGTGTGTGTGTGTGTGTGTGTGTGTGTGTGTGTGTGTGTGTGTGTGTGTGTGCGTGTGTGTGTGTATGTGTGTGTGTGTATGTGTGCGTGCACGCGTGTGCATGTATGTGTGTGTGCGTGTGTGTGCACTTGTATGTGTGCGTCTGTTTACATATGTAGTGTGTGGAATGACTGTGACATCAAGGTTTACTTTAACAACGTTGGCTTGTAACTTTACAAAAACTGGAAGGTTGTATAGTTCGACTGTTATGTATTGACCAATGAAACACTGCATGAAAGATAACAATGGAAAAAAACAAACTCAGTCATTGAACAAAAAAATCATACAGAGAATGAAGGCCTGCTTATCTGAAGTGTGACACGTGTAGGATATCTTAATGTATTTCAACCAGGCGACCTGTACCTACATACTGATAAATAAGATATACCACAATCTTACATCCACACGAAGTCTGAACAGCTTGATTTCAAGTGTTTGTTAACACCATAATTATATGTTTATCTATTTCGAAATTTTCATGGGACAAACGAGATTACACGAATCCTATAGTGCACTCAGATACACCTGTACTTATGCTCATTACTGCAGACACACAATGTGAGACAGAAACACAGACTCGTACATACAAATGCACGCCTGTTCAGAGAATCGAACTGGCGCAGATGTTCTCTCTTATTATTAAATATTCTTTGAAAAACAAAAGAAAAAAAAAACGAAAAACAAACAAACAAACAAACAAAAATCAACAACAACAAAAACTAACTAACCTACCAAACACTTAAATCTAATGGCCACATAATAATAATAATAATCACAATATTTATATAGCGCAAAATCTTGATAAAATCAAATCTAAGCGCTGAAGCAGACACACGCACGCACGCACGCACGCACGCACGCACGCACGCAGCACGCACGCACACGCACGCACACGCACACACACACACACACACACACACACACACACACGCATGGCTATAAATGGGGAGAAAGAATAAAAGCAATAAAAGCAAGAATAAAAGCAATGGAAAATTATAGAGAGCATAGCATATACAATTATATATTATAACCATGTGGTTCCCCTCCGAGCGGAGACAGGCTGCAGAGGGGGGGGGGGGGGGGTTGAGTGAGGTTAGGATTTTATGCGGAGGAGAAAAGGTGAGTTTTGAGAGCGGACTTGAAGGAGACAAAAGTAGGTTGCTGACGGACTGAGAGAGGAAGTTTGTTCCAGGAGAGTGGACCAGAAACAGAGAAGGCTCGTGGATAATAGGTATTGAGCTTAGTGTGTGGAAAGCGAAAAGTCAGAGGATGGGAAAGCAGAGCGGAGGGTACGTGAGGGAAATAGATCTCAAGTAGGCTTGACAGGTAATCGGGGGCTGCGTTATTGAGGCTTTTGTAGCACATGGTGTCTAGTTTGTACTGTATGCGCTTTGATACAGGGACCAGTGAAGTTGTGCCAGGAGAGGAGATATGTGGTCAGGTTTTTTCTTTTTGAGTACAAGGCGTACAGCATTGTTTTGAATGCACTGTAGGATGTGAATGGTGGAGGCAGGAAGACCAGACAGGAGTGAATTGCAATAGTCAATGCGAGACATTATGAAGGAGAGAACGAGTTTTGCAGTTGTTTCGACAGAGAGATACTTCCTGATCAGCCTTATACGATGGAGATGATAGTAGCAAGATCTGGCAGTTTGAGAAACAAAGTTGTTCATGGAGAGGGTAGAGTCAATGCAGACACCAAGGTTTTTAGCTGAATCAGAAATTGGGACTGATGTGTTGCATAATGGGAGAGAAAGAGGAGGCAGCTGAGAAAGTTTCTGACGGGTGCCAATGAGGATAGCTTCTGTCTTGTCGTCATTAAGCTGAAGTTTGTTGAACGTCATCCAGTTCTTAATGTCCGAGTGACACTCAGTGGTGCGAGTCAACAGGCGCTGTATATTATCAGGTGAGTCACTGTCTTGAAGTTGGGTGTCATCAGCATAGAAGTGATGTTTTATAGAGTGGGAGTTGATGATGGTGGACAGGGGGGAGGTGTAAAGAGTGAAAAGAACAGGGCCAAGGACAGATTCTTGTGGAACACCACAGGTCAGGTATGCAGGTTGAGAGTAAGTGCCATTGATGAGAACAGTTTGTTTTCTGTTTGATAAATACGAAGTGAAAAAGGAGAGAGCAATGTCAGAGATGCCAAAAGTATGATGAAGTCTAGAAAGGAGAATACCATGGTCAATGGTATCAAAGGCTGCAGACAGATCAAGGAGTGTGAGGAGAGAGACTTTGCCAGTATCAGTTGCAAGGACATAAAAAAAATAATGTTGGTACAGGTTTCCAGAGTTTCTGATGCTATATTTCGTAATTGGTTTGAAGAGTTGTGAAAAGCCTTAAATTATAACAGACCCCCCAAAACAACAACAACAACAACAAACAAACAACAAACAAACAAAAACAAAACAAAAAAAACTACCACTCATGTGTGTTTTAAGTTTCTACACTTGTGGGATTGTGCTATTGGCAAGTTGGGCAGCCTTTGTCGTCTTTTCGGGACAGTGTCTGCATGGTACCCTAGATATGGCTGTCTTGTTCGTTCGTTCCTTAATTTAACGTCTTTTCACTATAAGTGATATTAGACGGGTAAAAATGGCATGGAGGATGACTTTTTTTTTGGGGGGGGGGGGGGGGAGGGGAGGGGGAAAGAAGGGAACAGAGTAAGAGACGGAAAAAAAATTAAAAGGAATCGGCAAGGTCTTTAGAAAAAGGATATGGATGAACACAAAAAAAAAACTAGAACAACGCTAACATCAAATGTAAAAGAAAAATCGTCATAAAAAGCAAAACAAAACAAAATAAGATAATGATAATTAAAATAATAACCTTAAAGTAACGCATTAACAGAACTGTGAACCAATGATTCTGAAATTTTAACTAACAGAACTTGATCTGATATCACTTCTTTATAATGCTTTTCAAGATAGTTTCCTTGTGTAAACATCTTTGGTAAAAAATAACGAAGCTTTCTGCAGTAAAACAAACAGTGATACAATGTGAATTGTTCACCGCAAATACATAAAACGTTTTTACAATATTTTGTTTCAAAGCGTTCAGTTGAATACGAAAATATGTGGTAACAATTAATCTCAAATGATATAATGAAGAATACTGCTTTTTTTTACAGATATTTTGAACTGAAAGTTTGATTCTTTTTTGAGACACAAATTTTTCATTTAAATGTTCATGAAATCGAATCCATGATGCTAATTCTAGCGAGTTGTAAGCTTCTTTTACCGAGGTGTTAACATGTAATTCTATGGAATTTTCAAAATGGAGTACACGGATTTAGCTGATCTGTCAACTACGTTGTTGCCGTGAAGACCAACGTGAGAAGGCACCCAGCATAAACTGATTTCCGAGCCATTTATCTTTAAACAGTGTATTAGATGATTTGCCTCAGTTATTAAATCAGGTCTTGTGTCTGTATCAAAAGACTGTAAGGTATATAATACAGATTTTGAATCAACAAACAGAACTACTTTGAAAGGCACAGGCCGAAGGCTTATTAAATAATGCAACGCTTGAACAACAGCGACCAATTCTGCTGTATATATAGATACATTTGCCCCAATGAAAAAAGACTTTTTAATGTTAAATTTTGAAACATAAAACTCTGCTCCAGCGCTCTGATTTGCTAAGACTGACCCATCAGTAAATATGTGGAGGTGGGTACGGTACTTTTCATCGATGTGTTCACAAGCTGTGGATAGCGTAATGTTGACATTATCATCTTTTTTAACGAAGGAAATGTGTTACATGTCGATATATCTCCTATCGCATTTGGGTTGGCTTGACTACTAACAACATCTGGCTTCCCAACATGTACAGAAAGAACCTGATTAGTGAAGAGAGGACTGTCCTGTACCATTCTGTGCGGTTTCAATATCCAACCATTCCTGTTACTGGAGTGAAACTTTGTATCTTCAAAACTGCCAGCCAGTATATCAGTGGACAGTGTGCTTGGCCTCAGGAAGGCGAGTCTCTTATTTGTGAAATCAGGAGAAAAAGATACACCATCCTTCTCAAGCAATAACCTTGACCAGCACCACTCTTTCTTTGCACACACACCAATCTCTGATGACGTGTTCTGATGGTCAATAACACACACATTTTTCCTGTGTGGTTCACACCAGTACGACGTGTGTGATCAAGATCACACATTTTCTTGTACATTTTCTGATCACGTGTCACACACACATGGTGGATCTCATTCAAAAGTTGATAACGTCGTTTTGGTTCCTTTATTTACCTGTGATGATGACGTCACCACGTTGTCATACACCCTGGTATGTGACTTTCTACAAGACTGTCAAGATAAGAGTGATGAGTCTTTCTGTAAACATCCTCCTTGTGTCAACATGTTTACCTGTACTAACGGTCAGTGTATGTCCTATGATTTTATCTGTGACAAAAGTGTTCCATTGTCAGGACAAATCAGATGAGCTGAGCTGTGTGGGCTCCAGATATAAAGAAAATGACTGGGCACCAGTTTTTCCATCTCCTGTTCTCATCAGTTTCGATGGTATCAATACTTTTATTTCAACCCCTATGAAGTCCAATGAGTCCTGTCCTGACAGCCACTATCGTTGTCCTGGTAAGTTCAATGACTGCCTGCCTGTCTATACACGATGCAATGGAATGTACGACTGTGTAGACCATGAGGACGAAGATGGATGTAATGAATTGACCAGGATTGTTTCGATGTAGAACGTCTATAATATGTCTACATGGTGATCACCTGTGTGATGGCTGGCCTCAATGTCCAATGTATGATGATGAATTGTCATGTGATGTGATATGTCCTGTGGGTTGTCTGTGTCAAGGTCACACATTTCTGTGTTATCAACATTTCTCTGCTTCCCCTTTTCCCATCTCCATTACTTGGATGTCACAGGTACAGAATGAATCTGTCTGATGTAAGTAATCATACCTATCTATTCATCTGATTCTTGCCAATTGTTCCTTGACTGTCCTGTCCAACATGAAGTTGCCCAACTTAAAGTTTCTTGATCTCACTGGCAACAAACTACAACATGTTAACATGTCATATTTTGTTGGTCTAGAAGATCTACAGACATTGTCCCTGTCTAACAATCCTATACACCTCTCTGTACTCTGACCCTTCATCCATTATTCTGCAAAGTGCACTCACAACGATAGACCTGTCATACACCACACTGACAGCGTTTGACTCCAAAGTATTGTCCAAATTCTTAAAATTACAGAAACTGAATTTAACGTTTACTGCTATCACTACTATCAGCACTGGTGGTTTTCAGTTTATACCAAAGTTAATGGCATTGTACATGGAAGGCAGTCCTGTGAAAATATTTCCACCTGACATATTCAAAGATCTTTCCTATCTCTGTGTCATATCAGCACTGAATGCTAAATTGTGCTGCAAAGAAATACTACCACACAACTTCGATGATTCGTTTTGCTATTCCTCCAAAGACGACATTTCCTCGTGTGAAGATTTACTTCAATCAGCAATGTATCGAGGGTTTCTCTGGTTAATCAGCTGTCTGTCAATGACTGGTAACATCTTCTGTTTTGTATACGTTTATGCGCACAGAAAAACACTTCTTCAAGTGGTTTCAGTGTGTTTGTCACCAACCTGACTATGGCTGACTGTCTAATGGGTGTCTACATTACTATTATTGGTGTGGCGGATGAACTGTTCCGTGGTAGATATCTTCATTATGATGACACATGGACAAGCAGTGTGGCCTGTAAAGTGGCTGGTTTTCTGTGTCTGCTTTCCAGTGAAGTATCAGCTTTGACTATTTGGCTAATTACACTGGATCGTTTCATTGTCCTTCACTTTCCATTCAGCACCTGCGATTTGAGAGAACATCAGCTGCAGTGGCTTGTCTGTGACTTGGTTGATTGGCTGGTTTATAGCGTTGTTGCCTTTACTTCCTGTGACATCACACTGGGAGTTTTATGGTCAGACAGGTATCTGTATTCCGCTCCCAGTCACTCGTAAGGATTTTAAAGGGCGAATGTATTCCTTTGGTGTTTTGATCGTCTTTAATTTCATTCTGTTTGTGTTGATTTCAGCTGGCCAAGCTTTTATCTTTTGGTCAATACAGAAGAATGCACTGAAAACTGCCATGATCAAAACATCACGAGACATGACCATAGCTCGCCGTTTGATCACTGTGGCTGTAACAGACTTCATGTGCTGGTTCCCCATTGGACTGTGTGTTTTTTTGGCATTGTCTGGTATTCCCATCTCTGCAGAAGTGAACGTGGCCTTGGCCATTTTCATTCTTCCCTTAAATTCTGCTCTAAATCCCTTTGTATATACATATAACACACTGTAGAAAAACGAAGAAAATCCCAAGAGGCAGAACTGTTAAAATGGTTGGAATCTCATGTTGATTTGCTTGACAGTAAATAACTACAGCATAGACTGGCTCCATGTTAAACCTAAATATATGACAGTCTTGGGTACCTTAAGTACAATATCATTCTGTTAACTTAAAAGCATATAGTAGCATATTCTTCCTTGTAACTGAGGTGGCCACTTCTTCAAACACATCTTTAGACTGATTTGGGTTGCGTATGATACAGAAGCAACATTTGTGTTATCAATTTTATAATTTTATTTTTAGAATATTCATATTATCTGGGATGGATGTGTGTCCATGTATGTGTGTATGTAGGTCTTGTGTGTATGTCAAAAGAATAGTCATGTTCACCTGATAAAAAATATTTTAATGTGTTGTCTGACTGTCTGGCTGTAAATGAGCTATCAATATTTTTCCACCATTACTGGATGGATCTTTACAAAAAAAAATGTCGCTAGGGCAATATGCATAAAAGTCAAGGTCACATGGATGTAGAAAATATCTAAGACCAACACTTTTTGAGGAAATTGTGTGAGCAGCACTTTCTGTAGAACCTCTGACAATATTTGAAAATTGTTTTCATTGTTGTGACTCTTTAATATTTTTGTCAATGCACGTCAATATTTGTTTCATTTGAAGCCTGTTCAGGTCACAGTGACTAATACTCAAGGCCATCTGCATGTTTGTGGTAGCACTGTAGGAAACAAAATTGTCAAAACTTCAAGGATTTTATGTACATAAGAACACAATTCTTATTTGTAATTAGATGTAATTCTGTTCTTTAATATAATTTTATGTACAACTATTGCATGCATAAAACACACACACGCATGCAAAATAGCACACGCACACACACACACACACACACACTCTCTCTCTCTCACACACACACACACATTCTTACAAACACACGCGCACAGCAACGCACACGCACGCACACACACATGTACACACACACGTACGCAAGCACACACACGCAGCAATATATAAACACAGTATGCCTCTTTATTCATAGAAAAATCTGTTAATCTTTCTTCATTACATAAGTCAGTGTTTAAATTTTAATATTCTGTGGTTTCTTATGTGTCTTCTTACTTGTATAGCTTTAATGTTTGTTGTTATCTTATTGTGTATGTAATTGTGAACATTTTTTTTATCACCTTTTGCCTTTCTTGCGAAATGTAAAGCGCTGGTGAGCATGTTTTTATATGGAATATGCGCTATACAAATAAACATTATTATTATTATTATTATTATGTGGTCTACTGATGTACGACTGTTTGAACCATGTGGCCAAGAGAATATCACCACAGTATGAATAAAATGTGATTTGGAGCATATTTGTATTCCTGCAAAAGCTTAATTTGTATAAACTTAAAAGTACATACTCAAGGAAAATCTAGGTAATACTGTCCAAAACAACTTTTGCCCTTACATTTGTATCAATAAAGGCTTCTTTGATTTCTTTCTGAATTTATTCCAAGCTCACAATAAACTTCAGGTTTGGTTTTACTTCTGATGTCTAACAGTGTGTGACATGAACAAGAAATTACACTCATACTTGATAATCTGCACTTGCATTATGTTTAGATCAACCTTGGGAATTCATGTTCTTTTCAATGTAGCGTTCTGTGTGTCTGCATGTGTGTGCAGCTGTGTGTGTGTGTATGCACCAGTGTGTGTCGTGCGTAAGTGTGTGTGTGTGTGTGTATTGCGTACATGAGAGAGAGTGAGTGAGAGAGAGAGAGACAGAGAAAGAGAGAGAGAAACAGAGACAGACAGATAGAGAGACAAACAGACAGACAGACAGAGGCAGAGACAGAGGCAAAGGGAGACAGAGAAGGAGAACAACACGGAGATGAGTAGACTTAAGCATTTTTGACCTCCCACCACGAAATCAGTCTTATCTCGCAACAATCGAACAGCACTAGGAGCTGAAAAGGTGATTGAGGGTCTATCTGGGGTGTTTTGACTTTTTCTCAAAATTGATTTCTGTAGACTATAATCTATCCCCCACAGAATTTTTTGTTTTCTTGAAAAAATATTGAAAAAATATTGATAATCAATTTAAAACGGTATTTTAATGCACTGATCGCAACAGCAAGAACACAATTTCCTAACAAAAGTATCTATTTTTGTCTCTTATTATGAACCGTAATCTGTACAGTACCCGCACATGTAATCTACTGACGGAAAGCTCCCTTTCAGATAATGACAGCTAAAATTAGAAACAAACTAGGTCAAAGCCACCAAATGAAGAAATTTAAGAAAATGTGTAGGAGAGCACACAAAAAACTTTAGAGGCCGTTTTCTCAAAATGGCCGTCATACAACTTAATGACTTTATAATAAATAACTTCTACATTTTTTTGAGTACAAGCTTTATTCAAGGACCAAAATAATCAGCAGAATGTACACTTTCTAGTGATATGTATATATCAAAATGACAAAAATGCTAGTTAAGATTGATTTCGTGCTGGCAGGTCATATTTTGTAAGCTCAGAAAAGGCAACTTGATCACATTTTTGACACAGAAGGTTTCATCTGACCTGATGATATGTTATGAGATGCTCCTTGTAGCTTGTTGTGGGTGTTGGCATCCTGCTCCAGTGATCTGTGACTACTTGGTAACTGCTGTCAAGGTTTTTCTATTGTTGTTGGTGGTGGTACTACACCTGTCTTTGTTGTGGGCGGCCTGTTCAAATGAACTATGACTACTTGGTAACTGCTGTCAAAGATTTTCTGCTGTTGATGTTTTTAATGGAGAAGAGTGGCAGAATGGTTCAAACATTTGCCTGCCAATAACAAAACTCGAGGTTCCAGGGTTCGTTCTCCGTAGAGGCCTCGACTTTTCTTTCCTCAGTTTGACTGGAAAATCGAACTGAACGTCTAGTCCTTCAGAAGGGAACAAAAACCGAGTTGGACCCGTGTGCCATCTGGCTGCACATGCTAAAGATCCCACGACAGATGAAAATCGTGAAGTGCTGGGCATTGCCCAACTGCCTTGATATAAAACATTGGAGAGATAGGTTGATTTCCCAGCCCCACCCCTTGAAGACCAACAAGCCTTCTTGCCTTTCTGAAGTCTTAGTTAAAAAATGTGAATATGAACGAAGGGAGAGGGGATGGGCGTCGCCCTCATAATGCTGGCCCCAGGGAAAAGTTGAGACCTCAGGACTTGGTCAGCCATTGGGTTTATATGCAGGCTTAGGGCTTGTGCCGTGATCATTCTGGATTTTCTCTATCATATGGCGCCTGTGACGATAGTGTATATGGAATTCATTCCAAGCGCGGAGTCGTCACATTGAGAAATTGAAATTGTTGTTGTTGTTGTAAGATACTACACATGTCTTTGTTATGGGCGGCCTGTACCAGTTAATTGTAACTCGTGTAAGTGCTGTCAAGGATTTCCTGTTGTTGTTGTTGTTTTTGTTGTGCACATTATCATGTATGTGTTGCTGTTTTCTTACACCTGTCTTTGTAGTGGGAGGGCTGTTCAAATTAACTATGACTACTTTGGTAATTGCTGCCAAGGCTTTTACTATGTTTGTATTATAGTTGTTTTTAAGTCACTACACCTGTCTTTGTTGTGGGTGGCTTGTTTAAATAAACTATGACTACTTGGCAATTGCTGTCAAGTTTTTTGTTGTTGTTTATATAGTTGTTGTTTTTAAGCTGCTTCACCTTCTTTGTTGTGGGTGGCCTGTTAAAATTAATTATAACTTCTTGGTAATTGCTGTCAAGATTTTTACTGTTGTTTGTATTGTAGTTGTTGTTTTTAAGGTTCTACATCTGTCTTTGTTGTGGGTGGCCTGTTCAAATGAACTATGACTGATTGGTAATTGCTGTCAAGTTTTTCCAGTTGTTGTTGTTGTGGGTTTAAGATAATGCACCTGTGTTTGTTGTGTGTGGCCTGTTCCAGTCAACTTGACTACTTGGTAACTGCTGTCAAGAATTTCCTGTTGTTGTTGTTGTTTTTAAGGGAGACAAGTGGCAGAATGGTTCAGACGTTCGCCTGCCAATAACTAAGCTCGAGGTTCCAGGGTTCGCTTCCGGTAGAGGCCTCGACTTTTCTCCTCAGTTTGACCGTAAAATTGAACTGAACGTCTAGTCCTTCAAAAGGGAATGAAAACCGAGTCGGACCTGTATGCCATTTGGCTGCGCACGTTTAAGATCCCATGACAATTGAAAATCGTGAAGAGCAGGGCACTGCCCTTGGTGTAAAACATTGGAGAGATAGGTTGATTTCTCAGATCCCGCCCCTTGAAGACTAATTAGCCTTCTTTCCTTTCTGAAGTCTTGATTAAAAAAATGTGAATATGAATATGAACTTGAAGTGGGGGAGAGAGGATGGGCGCAGCCGTCATAATGCTGGCCCTGGGAAAAGTTGAGGTCTTTGTCACCTCGCTCCCCTATGACCTCAGCGTTATGGAACTATCTAGGTAGGACCTCAGGACCTGGTCAGCTGTTGGGTTTCTATGCGGCTTATGGCTTGTGCCATGATCATTCTGGATTTTCTCCATCACATGATCTGTAAAGATAGTGCATATGCAATTCATTCCGAACGTGGAGACGTCATCTTGAGAAATTGAAATTGTTGTTGTTTTTAAGATATTACACCTGTCTTTTTTGTGGGAAGCCTGTACCAGTCAGCTGTGACTACTTGGTAACTGCTATTAAGGATTTCTTGTTGTTGTGCAGATTATCATGTATGAGTGTTGTTGATTACTACACCTGTCTTTGTTGTGGGTGGCCTGTTCAAATGAACTACGACTACTTGGTAATTGCTGTCAAGGTTTTTTTTCTCTTGCTGGTATTGTTGTTGTTGTTGTTGTTAATGTACTACACCTGTCTTTGTTGTGGCCTGTTCTTTGTTGTGGCCTGTTCAAATGAACTACTAGGTAATTGCTGTCAAGTTTTTTTCTGTTGTTGGTATTAACGTTGTACTTAATGTACAACACCTGTCTTTGTTGTGGGAGGCCTAGTCCAGTAAACTGTTACTACTTTGTCGTTGCTGTCAAGGTCTTCCTGTTGTTGTTGAGTTTAATGTACTGCACCTGTCTTCTTCATTCATCCTTTTCCTTTTATTTGTCTTTTTCTGTTTTGCGATTTCTTTTTCTTTGTTCGTTTTTGTTTTTTCCTGAGTAAACATATTTCCCCAATATACGTGCTTTTCATTATGTTGATACATCTTCCACTTTATGGACAGTATCACCGTTTTCTTTCAAGACACCATGTTTGTGTTGACCTGTCTTTATTTGTCTTGCCTATTGTGTGTGCATGTGTTTGTTACTGTACTAAACATTCATTGACTGAAGCTGTTTACTTTGACATAGAAACAATAAACATTAACTGTAGTTGTATCATAACACAAACACTACAGTCTGTTGAAAACGCTTCTGTCCAAATGTCACTTTTCACAGCAGAAATCCTTGGCATCTCTGTGCATCATAATTATCTGGAGCAAGGTTTCCAGACATAAGAAAAGAATGACACACCTGTATTATGAGTATTGTACAATGTCGCTGTCCACTGTTTGTATGTATGTATGTAGTATGTATGTATGTATGTATGTATGTATGTATGTATGTATGTACGTAACTATGTATGTATGTATGTATGTACGTACCTATGTATGTATGTATGTATGTACATATGTATGTATGTATGTATGTATGTATGTATGTATGTATGTATGTCAACTCACCAGCACGGAGTGGAAAGCAAAAAACTCCCAGGCTCGTACTGTACGTCAAGCCAGACAAGTTGACCACAAACTGTCCACTGCAGGCCTTTCAACTTCACACTGAAAGACAGTGTGGTAGATTTCATTATCCGACGGTAACCCCAACTTCTTCCCGGCAAGACTCTTCTGTCACTGTATTACTCAACCTTTCATCACTATGAGACCCAGCTCAGCCCACTCATGACAACGTGATCAACTCACGTAACTAATTACCCTAATGAATGAGCCAGATATATCACATCATTAGTCTCTCTCCAAGCACTGAATACTGGCAAAGTGAACACATCAGCAGATACATCAATCAGTCAGTTATATCACATCATTGGTCTCTATCCAAACACTACAATACTGGTATTGACAGTGTCTACATCAATCAGCCTGTTATAGCATACCACTGATTTCTGTCCAAACACTACAATACTGATAAAGTGAATACACCAACAGTGTCTACATCATTCAGCCTGTAATAGCATACTACTGATTTCTGTCCAAACACTACAATACTGATAGAGTGAATACACCAACAGTGTCTACATCAATCAGCCTTTTATATCATACTACTGATTTTTGTCCAAACACTACAATACTGATAAAGTGAATACACCAACAGTGTCTACATCAATCAGCCAGTTATATCATACTACTGATTTCTCTCCAAACACTACGATACTGATAAAGTGAATACACCAACAGTGCCTACATCAATCAGCCTGTTATATCATACTACTGATTTCTGTCCAAACACTACAATACTGATAAAGTGAATACACCAACAGTGTCTACATCAATCAGCCAGTTATATCATACTACTGATTTCTCTCCAAACACTACGATACTGATAAAGTGAATACACCAACAGTGCCTACATCAATCAGCCAGTTATATCATACTACTGATTTCTGTCCAAACACTACAATACTGATAAAGTGAATACACCAACAGTGCCTACATCAATCAGCCAGTTATATCACATCATTGATTTCTCTCCAAACACCACACTACTGGCATAGTAAACACACCAACAGTGCCTAATCAATCAGCTAGTTACATCACATCATTTGTCTCTCTCCAAACACCGTAAAATGAACATACCAACAATGTCTACATCAATCATCCAGTTATATCACATCATTGGTCTCTCTCCAAACACTACAATACTAGTAAAGTGAACATACCAACAGTGTCTACAGCACATCGATCAGCATGTTGTATCACATCATTGATTTCTCTCCAAACAGTACAATGCTGGTAAAGTGAACATACCAACAGTGTCTATAGGCACATCGATCAGCATGTTGTATCACATGATTGGTCTCTCTCCAAACACTACAATACTAGTAAAGTGAACATACCATCAGTATCTACATCAATCAGCATTTCTATCACATCATTAGTCTCTCTCCAAACACTACAATACTAGTAAAGTGAACATACCATCAGTGTCTATAGGCACATCGATCAGCATGTTGTATCACATGATTGGTCTCCTGTAAACTGTACATACCATAACATGCACATTGCTCTCTAAAGGAATAGAACATTAATTTATCAAACTTTCAATCAAGGCAAAACAGTCGCCAACAAAACATGAAATCAAAACAAGCACTGAGAATCACAGGAACATAAGCACCAGGAATCCTGGTAAAAAAGAGTGAAAAGAGGGAGATAAGGATAAATGCAAAGTGAGAAAAATGGTAGCAGAAACACACACGATAACACACACACACACACACACACACACACACACACACACACACACACACACACACACACTCACACACACACACACACATGCACACACACACATACACACACACACACACACACACATGCACACACACACATACACACACACACACAAACACAAACACACACAAACACAAACACACAAACACACACACAAAACACAAACACACACACACACACAAACACAAACACAAACGCACACACACACACGCACACACATCTGTATGATCCCAGCAGGTGAATGACACACGCACGGACTCACCTGAAGGATTTCTATTATCTATGAAGAACATCAATGTATGTCTTCCATTCACTCTTGGTCCAGAGAATAGGCTTGACCTGGTTGGTGTGGCTTGCTCGGCTATGTCCCAGCGTTTGTCATCTTACTGTTTAGTTTGTAAACAAGATAACTAATTACTGAGTCTGTATTGGTCCTGCAGTGCATGGACAGCCACCTCTCCCCTTTACTTGATGAAATGACTATTGAGTGGCATCGAAGCTTGGTACATCAGCGGTGTCAAGAAACTGATCGGCAATCAACTCCACCAAAGCACATGTACTATTCTGCACTCTTGACAACAAAGCAGCGATTGAAAACTTTCCACCAGTTATGTTCAGACAAACCAATATCGAGCAAACAAACAACTTACGATACATTGTCCTCAGTTTTGATATGATGCTAACCTTCAGAAAACATGTGGAAACCCCACACTCAAATGTAAAAAAGGCCTTTCAGTCCTGTAAACAGTGGCGGCAAAAGGCACTGAGCAACGTTATCTCTTTCAGGTATATAGAACTGTAATACTGAGGGTCATCGATGATGGACTGGACCTCACTACATTGTCACAGTCAAACCTGCTAACGCTAAGAAGAACACAAAACAAAACAATGGGAGTGATCCTTGGAACTAGAAAAGACACACCTATGGACACTATGTGATACCTGCTTGACATTCCTTCAATACAGGCGAGACACAAAATAGAATGAATGATGGCATATTTCAGGGCACAGGAAAACCCAGAAAACACGCTTCATGAGATAGTCAGAACACCAAAATGCAACAGACTCCAACATGGAAAATCATGGATGGGAGAGGCAGAAGAATCCATTCAGTAAGTGTGTCAATTGATATAACTCAACGAGACAAAGGAATGGGGAAAACATCCAAACCATTTCAAAAATATATACACAAAATCTAAGGAGACCCTGTTGCAAATGGTCAAAACGGAAAGCAGACTCATGGAACAATTAAGTTGCACCCCCAAAGATGTAGTCATATACATCGATGGCTCATTCATTAATAAATAATCAGGACTGGGCTTAACTGTCAAATGCATGTAGAATGGAAACACCATAATGAAGAAAACGCTACACGTGATATCACAGTTTCCATCCTAATGATGGAAATTGAGGAAATCACATATGTACTCCAATGATTATCTTTACTGGATAATGCCTTCATCCTAACTGATTCTATGGATCTGCTTCAAAAAGTGCAATATGGAGAAGGAATCCCAGAATGGTTAAAAAGCGATGAGCAGTATCAACCTACAAAATCTCACATGGATCTACTGCCACAGACACGCTGGTGTTAAGGGAAATGAACGTGCCAACAAACTTGCAGGCAATACCATTACAACAATTATTCTCTATCTTGGAAAGTCTGAGATCCTAAGACGCTTAAAATTGTACCTTCGCGAATAAGACATGAGTCATCGTACCATAGAACATCTTACCCAAAATGACTAGATTAAGGAAAAGGCCGAAAATCTGCTAAGAAAGGAAAAACAAAAGCAATTGCTAATCAGACCAATATTTGGGCTTTTCTTGAAACAGAGATAAAGATAAAGTGAAGAAAGGGAAAAGACAACTGGAGAAAAGACAAGTTTGTCACACTGTCTGTCTGTGTGTTTGTCATCTCTGTTGATTATTGTCATTGTCTACATATCTAAAATCTGTCATGATACTTGTCTACCTTTGTTTTGTTTTATCATCTGTTGTATCGATGTTGATTGGCGTATATGTGAGCACTTGTATATATGTGTTTCCTTGTTGTTGTTGTTGTTGTTGTGTTGTTGGCTATCTTGCTGTGTGAATGTATGAATCATTATATGTGTATGTGTCTGTGTGCTGGGGCGTATTTACTGTTATTTACTGTTATTTGTTCGTTCTCATTTCTTACTTGTTTACTTATCTACATGCTCCTTTATATATTTATCTATTTATTCATTTATTCATGTATCTATTATTTACTTCCTTCCTTCCTTCGTTCCTTACATACTTACTTACTTATTTATTTATTTACCTAAATTCCTCCTTTCTTTCCTCGGAAGTGGACGACAGACTGGCGGGGCTACGATTAATAAAATTTTATTTTCATCTCTATGATAGGCAGTGGAGGCTTCGTGGATTGACTGGGGGGGGGGGGGGGGAGCTTTTTGTGATGTGAGGCAAGTTTACACTGAGTGGGTAGTTGTGTTGTGATTCAGACATTTAATTGTTTACTTATTTATATGTTCTTTTCTTTGAAGATAAGATGCACATACATGTATACACATATTTACATTTAACCAGGATGGTTCCAATGATAGACTGATACAATGCTAGTAAAAAAAATGTAGGCAAGGCAAACCATAGGCAAGGTAGGACTTCAGGACCTGGCCACTCATGTGTTTATTTTCAGGCTCAAGGATTGTGCCATGATTACCATCACATGACAACTGTGACGTTAGTGCATACATAATTCATTCCTAGCTCAGAGACGTCATTTGGGGAAGTTGAAACTGAAACTGTCACAACCAGGGACAGCCTGTCGCCTTTGAAACTGAAACTGTTACAATCAGGGACAGCCTGTAGCCTTTGTGTAGCACCGTCATATCTTCGTCCCCTTTTCGTGCCGGTCTTCCCCTTTCTTCACCTTGCTTACCATAGCAGTGGACCTTTCTACAGAATGTTACCAGGGATAACTCTTTTGGTGCCATGGGATCTTCTATACTATCCATATGCATGCCACATAATTATAGGACAGCCGTTTACTGTCTGATCTACAACTAGCGCCCAGACCACTTCTTAGTGTCTATGAAGCAGGTGGGGAGAAAATTCCTTGCCAATCAGCGAATGGACCCAGGACATCTGGCTAATTTTAACCAACTAGGCCATCATGCCATTACCTAGTTTCATATTGTTTTTATACACTTTGCACTTGCTGGCCTTTATACTATGGACTGATTACGATCCCATCATTGTGGACAGTGTACAAGGTATGATCCAGACAAAATGATCTAATGTGATTTTCTTGAAGACTTTGGTGGATCTGGCCAAGATAACTTGCTCCACGGGTTTTCACTGATCTCATCCCCACAGCGGTTTAAAACGAAGACGCATCAAGTGTTAATGTCTAATGGCATTTGATCCTAACAAAATATTGTTGTTAATTCAGTCACCAACAAAACTTACACAATGACTTCTAAAATACTCTATAAAATACCACTATTCCATGCACTATCGTGGGTTGACACTTTGTGACAGAAACAGTAACTACTCGCTGTACACCATGTTCAAAGACATAACAATGAAAAGAAGATCCAGTGGGTTATAGGTTAACATGGGTTATAGAAATTAGATATGCATGGCCTACACTAACTGGATTTTTTTAATTGCAAAAGTATCACGCAAATAAAAAGGACCAAGGCAGCTGTAGAATGAGACAAAGAAGTGGGTGACCAAAATAGTGATGTTTGTACATAGTGCAAAATGAGACATATAAGTGGATGACCAAAGCATGGCATTTCTGTTTAGTACAAAATCATTGATAGATACTACAGTTCACAGCTAGACACTGCTATAAAGGTCATTTATAGCAGCTGGAATACGCTCCAACAATACCCCACATCCTCTCCAGCACCACACTGAAACTGTAGACAAAGCGGTCCTCAGAATGTTCACATTTATCTGGATATTAAATGGTTGAAGTAACCCTTGACTACTGACATCTTTCAAACCAAACAGATGGACAGCTTGAGGCACTGGAGGTTGTCAGTATCAAGTAAGACACAGTGATAGGGACCAGACAACTGTTGATTAGTCAGCTGAACACTTTGGAAATCTTGAGATAGCTTCTTCATCAACACCTTCATCACGTTAAGAGACCACTGAAGAAATACAGAAAACAATGTGTATGGTATCCAGACCTGGGATGTCAGGATAGGATTTCAATGTGAACAAACGGAACCAACACACAAGAAGACAGCGCTGTACATCAGACCTTACATTCAGTTTAGGAACAGAAGTTGAAGCTGTACTGTAGGCTTCCCACTGGGTAGCTTCCAGAAGCCAGATGAGGAAAGCGTCATGTCACTATCCTGACTGACTCCATAAAGCTACGTCATCTATAAATGTTGATGTAGATTTATTGACCTAAACATATTTGTGTACATACAGTACATACAGGAAAGTGACTATGCTGGATAGCTAGTTTGTAATCCAGTATAATCTGTACTAGCAGATAATCCAGTATAATCTGTACTAACAGATAAACCATCAATCTGCACTAACAGATAAACCATCAATCTGCACTAACAGATAAACCATCAATCTGTACTAACAGATAAACCATCAATCTGTACTAACAGATAAACCATCAATCTGTACTAACAGATAAACCATCAATCTGTACTAACAGATAAACCATCAATCTGTACTAACAGATAAACCATCAATCTGTACTAACAGATAAACCATCAATCTGCACTAACAGATAAACCATCAATCTGTACTAACAGATAAACCATCAATCTGTACTAACAGATAAACCATCAATCTGTACTAACAGATAAACCATCAATCTGCACTAACAGATAAACCATCAATCTGCACTAACAGATAAACCATCAATCTGCACTAACAGATAAACCAGTACAATCTGCACTAACAGATAAACCATCAATCTGTACTAACAGATAACCATCAATCTGTACTAACAGATAAACCATCAATCTGTACTAACAGATAAACCATCAATCTGTACTAACAGATAAACCAGTATATATATGTACTAACAGATAAACCAGCAATCTGTACTAACAGATAAACCAGTACAATCTGCACTAACAGATAAACCATCAATCTGCACTAACAGATAAACCATCAATCTGCACTAACATATAAACCAGTACAATCTGCACTAACAGATAAACCATCAATCTGCACTAACAGATAAACCATCAATCTGCACTAACAGATAAACCATCAATCTGTACTAACAGATAAACCAGTACAATCTGCACTAACAGATAAACCATCAATCTGCACTAACAGATAAACCAGTACAATCTGCACTAACAGATAAACCAGTACAATCTGCACTAACAGATAAACCATCAATCTGCACTAACAGATAAACCATCAATCTGTACTAACAGATAAACCAGCAATCTGTACTAACAGATAAACCAGTACAATCTGCACTAACAGATAAACCATCAATCTGTACTAACAGATAAACCATCAATCTGTACTAACAGATAAACCAGTATAATATGTACTAACAGATAAACCAGCAATCTGTACTAACAGATAAACCAGTACAATCTGCACTAACAGATAAACCATCAATCTGCACCAACAGATAAACCAGTACAATCTGCACTAACAGATAAACCAGTACAATCTGCACTAACAGATAAACCATCAATCTGCACTAACATATAAACCATCAATCTGTACTAACATATAAACCATCAATCTGCACTAACAGATAAACCAGTATAATCTGCACTAACAGATAAACCAGCAATCTGTACTAACAGATAAACCAGTATAATCTGTACTAACAGATAAACCAGCAATCTGTACTAACATATAAACCATCAATCTGCACAACAGATAAACCAGTATAATCTGTACTAACAGATAAACCAGCAATCTGTACTAACAGATAAACCAGTATAATCTGTACTAACAGATAAACCAGCAATCTGTACTAACATATAAACCATCAATCTGCACTAACAGATAAACCAGTATAATCTGTACTAACAGATAAACCAGCAATCTGTACTAACAGATAAACCATTATAATCTGCACTAACAGATAAACCAGTATAATCTGTACTAACAGATAAACAAGCAATCTGTACTAATAGATAAACCAGTATAATCTGTACTAACAGATAAACCAGCAATCTGTACTAATAGATAAACCAGTATAATCTGTACTAACAGATAAACCAGTATAATATGTACTAACAGATAAACCAGTATAATCTGTACTAACAGATAAACCAGTATAATCTGTACTAACAGATAAACCAGTATAATCTGTACTAACAGATAAACCAGTATAATCTGTACTAATAGATAAACCAGCAATCTGTACTAACAGATAAACCAGTATAATCTGTACTAACAGATAAACCAGTATAATCTGTACTAACAGATAAACCAGTATAATCTGTACTAACAGATAAACCAGTATAATCTGTACTAACAGATAAACCAGTATAATCTGTACTAATAGATAAACCAGTATAATCTGTACTAACAGATAAACCAGTATAATCTGTACTAACAGATAAACCAGTATAATCTGTACTAACAGATAAACCAGTATAATCTGTACTAACAGATAAACCAGTATAATCTGTACTAATAGATAAACCAGCAATCTGTACTAATAGATCAACCAGCAATCTGTACTAATAGATAAACCAGCAATCTGTACTAACAGATAAACCAGCAATCTGTACTAACAGATAAACCAGTATAATCTGTACTAACAGATAAACCAGCAATCTGTACTAACAGATAAACCAGCAATCTGCACTAACAGATAAACCAGTATAATCTGTACTAACAGATAAACCAGTATAATCTGTACTAACAGATAAACCAGTATAATCTGTACTAACAGATAAACCAGTATAATCTGTACTAACAGATAAACCAGTATAATCTGTACTAACAGATAAACCAGCAATCTGTACTAATAGATAAACCAGTATAATCTGTACTAACAGATAAACCAGTATAATCTGTACTAACAGATAAACCAGCAATCTGTACTAACAGATAAACCAGTATAATCTGTACTAACAGATAAACCAGTATAATCTGTACTAACAGATAAACCAGTATGATCTGTACTAACAGATAAACCAGTATAATTTGTACTAATAGATAAGCCAGTATGATATGTACTAAGAGTTAAACCAGTGTATTCTGTACCAGTACATAATCCACTATAACCTATGTTAATATCATCATCATCATCATCAGTCCCGTAGTCTGGTTGACCATTGGGGCACCACTGAAGATTTTGCAACCAACTTCCTCCACTCCTCACGGTCCTCAGCTTTCCGCAGAATGATATTCCATTCAAGGCCAGTCCACTCTCTGATATTGTCTTCCCATCTTTTTCTCTGTCTGCCTCTTCGTCTCCCTCCCTGAACTGTTCCCTGCAAGACGGTCTTGGCCAGTCCAGATGATCGTGTGACGTGCCCGTACCACCCCAGTTTGCGTCTTTTCACTGAGGTCAGGAGGTTAGTATACAATCTGCTATAAGCTGCACTAGTGCACAGGCCACTATAGTGTGTACTAGTACACAATACACTGTAAACGGTATTAGTAGACAATCCACTGTAAATTACACCAACAGATAAACCAGTACCTTCTGTACTCGCAGATAATATGGTATAATGTCTATCTGAAGATAATCCCCTTTAATCATGGCCTATGCTTAAAACAGGTTCCAATTATCAGGACCTTAAATCCTACGTATATTCACAAGTCTAGAGTCATCAGACTATTGGTCGCCTTCAGAAAGAGACGTTGGGAGAGGAACAGCCTCAGATCTAATCTCCTGTGGCATGGACCAGCAAGGTTTGGGGCTTTTCCTGAGATTTCGAACCAGGGGGAGGGGAATGATGGAGAAGGGGAGGAGAATGACGGAGAACAGAAGAGTGAAAAAGAAAGGTGGAGATGATGAGGGAGTGGTGATGAGGGACGTGCGTTAAAGACAGAATGTAGAGTGTGTGTTGAGGAATCGGTTAGTGATGGTGGGATTTTTAAGTGGTGGATTGGTGAGGAATGGGAAGTAAGAGACTATAAAGCGCAGTCAGGCAAGTTTGAGAGGGACAGATATGTAGTGGTGATTATGTGCTGTTGTTGTGGTCAGTTGTGTTTGGAGATGCTTCTGGAATTACAGACTTGTTCCAAAACAAGTGCGACTGCCCGCGCCCAAGCAAACAGGAACCAGATGAACAAGAAAACCAATGTAAGCGCGTATTTAACAAAACAAGACAAAACAAGCGCAGTGGACGAGGCGGCAGGGAAGTTTTTAGTCCTGTTTTTATTATCCATTGTTTGGTGTTTGTGATCTGTTTGTGACCGTGTGTTCGCGCTTGACAAAGGCCGGTTGGCCGAAAATTTGCGCTTGTTTTGTCTTGTTTTGTTAAATACGTGCTTCCATTGGTTTACAGACTTGTGATGCTTCTTTGGAGGTTGGGATCTGTACAGATTGTGCAAGAAATCCTGACGGCATATTTTATATGCACAGCAGATGGAACATCAAGGGGTGCCTACCTACACACATTCTCATGAAAATTACAACTTTTACAGGACAGCAATTTTAAACTGTCAAAGCCATATAAACAATGCGTCATTCCGCCATTATAATCAATATTATGTGCACATCGTAATGCTATTGTTTCTTCCCTGAAGAAAATTAAATAGAAAGAAGACCAGCTGTTTGCACCTAAAAAAATTCGAATATGCATAAATAGTTATTGCCTCTTGAAATGGTGTTGCAGAGATGTACTGAAGAAGAAACAACAAGGATTATTGATTTCGGAAAAGGTGTTACATACATGTAGATGATACTCAAAAAAACCCATTGATTATTGATTTCTGACACTGTTACACAGATGATACTCAAGAAAAGACAACAATAATTATTGATTTCTGAGACGTTGTTCACATTGTTTCTATATTCAAAAGGCTTGGTTTCTGCGTGAGACACAACTTTATCAACGGAAAGAACAGAGTGCAAAGAGAAATCAAAAGAGCAAACTGTTGGAAATTTAAGTGATACTTAAGGAATTTAGCCTATGTTTCTCTCTCTCTATCTCTCTCTCTCTCTCTCTCTCTCTCTCTGCATGGATATACGTGTGCATAGCGTACTGCACCATAATGTGAAGCATGCAGGTCGCTTAACTGTTAAAGTATGATAATGATTGCTGGTGTGTTCAACAAAGGGAACTGTTGTATGGTAAATTGTTTAAATGAGAAACCACGGATTTTTTAAAGGAGACGCACCACAGCACAATCATTCTGATCAGTAGTGGGATTAGAAAACCAGCACACAAAAGTAGTAGGATAGAAACCCACCTCACAAGGATTAAATAAATACATGATGAAACACTGCACACACGTCACGATTAGAATACTTACTTACTTACTTTATTTTTTTTTGTATAGCGCAAAATCTTGATAAAATCAAATCTAAGCGCTAAAACAGACACACACGCACACACACACACCACACAACACACACACACACACACACACACACACACACACACACACACACACACACACACGCACGCACACGCACACGCACACGGCTAAAATGGGGAGAAAGAATAAAAGCAATGGAAAATTATAGAGAGCATATTATATACAATTATAACACATGAATGTAACGAAAATAAAAGAACAGAAGTGCATTCGATGTGTGAGACCGGGCTGTAGAATACTTGTAAGAGTGTTTGTAATCAATATGAAGGGAACATGACTGCACAGCATCATGCTACTGTCTGCCTGACAATACATCAAGCGATTTGTCAGTCAACAAAATATTCTTGTTATTTCTCTCGCTTTAACTGTAGCACGGCATAAATCATTTCAGTAACTCCTGTTCACCATAGCATCATGTGCTTCAATCCGTTCACCATTGTAACTCACGCACAACGATATAAATCATGTGCGTTCATTGTTCTGTGATTTATGGTGTGATTCGAGCTTGAAAGAAAGGCTTCTGTTTTCAGAGAAGTGGGTAGGTGTTGTGGACTGGATGGTGGGTATATCTTATGCTTATTATGAAAATGAAAAGTTCGTTTGTGATTAGGAAAGTGTGTGTATGGGAGGGAGGGGGTGCGTGTGTGTGTGTAGAGCTCATGGTTTTATAAACATTGCCAGAGAACTTATATCACTAGAGAGTGAAACTTGTGGCAAGAATAGTAGACGAATACAATTCAGTCATGTGTATGTTTTACCGACATAATCTGGGCTGGTGTGCACGTAAATCTCGATAGCCTTAATATTTCACAGAGAGTGATCTGGGCCTATCATAAGAATTGGAGAAAAGTGCATGGTACTTTTTTCTTCTTCTGTGGTTTACCTGTGTGTTGCCTGCCAATCCCAAGACGTTTTTTGTCGTGTAAATTCTGACCCATTGAAACTGAAAAGCAACAAAGTATGTAAGACTACATTCTATATTACATTATGGTGGGTAGGCCTTTTAGAGTTATGAGACTGTTAGGCTACTTAAGAAGTGACTTTGGAGCATACTGTCTTCCTGGAAAAGTGACCAAAAAGTTAGCTCTTTGTCATACTAGTGAAACGTCTTTATGGTATAGGTCACAGCAACAACAATGTCAACAACAATCACAACGAATAATTGGTGAATCATCACCATCCTCGTACTCCTCATTTTTGTTATTTACAGAAACAATAAAAACAACAATATGCAAAAACAACAATATTACAATACGATAAGCCTTGTAGAATATGACACTGTTAGGCTACTTCATAGAGAAGATTAGGCAAACACAAGCAACTTTTATAGGCAATTTTAAGAGGAAAGGGGAATTAGAGCGCCTGGTCACAACAGGAAAGCTGGAGGGAAAGAGAACACCTGGTACACCCAGGGATTTGCAGGGTGGCCAAAGAGACAGAGGGTGGAAGATACAGTTGCAGCAACAGGGATTAGATGCATATGGAGGGCCATGATTTCCAACGCCATGGAGCAGGCACATAATGATGATGATATGTAACAAAGTATCATCTTGATGTCACCTTTTCTGAGTGTGCACCTGCTAATCTTCGTGCCCAAGGCAAATTTCTCTGATGAAACTGATTTGCTACAGACCCTGGTTTAGGCAAGTTGATCACTCCAAAGAAGAACTGGGGAAAACGAATCTCAGGCAAGCCAGTGTTCTGAAACACGCTTTTTGTGGACAACTTGCACGCACTCACAACTCATTGTACACAGCATAGCTTAGTCTTTGAGAAAACATATTTCGCCTGTCGGTTTCGTCTATTCAAATCTGTCAGTCTCTTGACATGTCTGTTGTAAGTCCCGATTCACCAAAGTAAGAAAATCTCCTGTTTCATTTCAGTGAACTAGAATAACTGCCTGAATAAATGAGTAAACATACACGCTTAATATAGTGTGCTGAATCCTTTAAAGAAGGTTGCCTCGTGAAACGTTGGCTTGCGTTCAAATGAAAATTGATGACAATTGTTCCATTTATATATCTCAACAACTTTGGTATCTGACCTGGAAAGTTGTGATGACTGTATTGGCGTTAAGTGATTTTGACAAGGGCGCATCGAACCTGGGACGTATCCAACCTGGCATGCGTCGAACCTGGGACGTATCAAGATGTTTTCATTTTGATGTACAGATCCGAGTCCTGCTATATAGCCATATAAGATCTCTTGTTTGCCCCAACAGTTATTGTGTGTAAACCAACTTATCCAGACTTGTGAATACCACCTCAGATGTGATCAGGTCTGCAAGAGGGTCATGTTTTCTGCCATACTCCATGCACAAGTAAAGTACCCTACAGGCTGCAAGCCATGCTGTGTTTGGTTTTTTAAGAGAACATCCATCAATTTTAATCTGATGTTTTCACACAGTGCCCTTTCTGTAAGGAATGTAATAATAACACATCATTCTTGTATAGCGTTGTTCTCCAAATACGCACTATATTGTATTTTTGTGTTTTTCTGGTTCGTATTTCATTGAAACGCTGGCAGTTACTTTGATTCAGATTTCGCTATTCTCCAAGTTTGTGTGGGTTCACTGCGCAGGACTCAGTGATAAGACACAGTGTGTAATACACACAGATGGATGGGTACCTCTTACACACACATCCACACCACATCCACACCACATCCACACCACATCCACACCACATCCACACCACATACACACCACATACACACCACATACACGCACATCCACACCACATATACACCACTTACACGCACATCTACACCACATACACACCACATACACGCACATCCACACCACATCCACACCACATACACACACATACACACACAGAAGATAGAAACACTCATACACATACAATTACAAGATACAAGATAGTTTATTTGTCCCGAAGGAAATTACGTTGCCAATCACATTACAAATTAGACATAAAATTGTACATCATAAATTATAAAGGCATTAAAAACAAACAATTAATATTATTACATACATTATAATATCACATACTCTCGCATATCACAGCGCGCTGCTCTCACATAGACCAAGTGCCAATTATCACAATAAACATTAAAATAGTAAAAATAGTGTGCAGGTTAAGCATAAAGATTTCAAATAAAATTACGAGTATAAGCGTTGTTAAAAGATAATATGGCTTTGGGTATGAAACTATCTTTGTATCTCGTTGTCCGTGTCGTCGGTTGTCGTAGTCTACCACTCCTGTCAATTCGTCTTTTGTCAAACTCGCCCACAAGTGGGTGAGTTTTGTCATTCAGTATGTTAACTGTCTTGTCAGTCAGTCGTTTTTGGTAGGCCATGTCCAGCGTCTTATGTCTTTGTCCTGTCACATTTCCAGCTTTTTTGATGATCTTCTCCAGCCTTTCCCTGTCTCTCTCTGACACATTCCCACCCCAGCACACAACCCCAAAGAATAGCAAGCTGCTGATGGCAGATCTGTAAAATGAAGAAAGAATTTCAGAGTTTACTCTGAAAGATCTAAGTTTTCTAAGGCAATAGAGTCTTGGTTGTACCTTCTTAATGATAGAATCTGTTTTCTGAAAAGGAGAGCTTGTTGTCAAAGACGATGCCCGGGTACCTGTGCGCATCCACTCTCTCCACTTCCTCACCCTTGATGCGCACAGGCTCCGAGGCATCAGTCTTCGCTCTGGTAAAGTCAATAACAATTTCCTTAGTTTTAGATGCATTCAGTTCCAGATAGTTTTCTTCACACCAGTTCACAAAGTGTCTCACCTCTTCTCTGTACAATAAATCAGTTTTCTTACAAATCATTCCAACCTGACTGGTATCATCCGCAAATTTGACTAAAGGGCATGACTCATCCTTCTGTCTTCCATCTGCAGTATACAAAGTAAACAAAAATGGTGAAAGAACAGTTCCCTGGGGGGCACCAGTGTTGGTGTACAGCACATCAGATAGAACAAAGGGAACATGAGATGAAGCAGATGCAATAGGCAGTCTGACAAATTGAGGTCTAAAAGTCAAATAATCAAAAATCCAAGATATAAAATTTTGAGGGATGTTCATTTTAGACATTTTATCAACGAGGAGATGTGGCTGGATGGTATTAAAAGCACTACTAAAATCATAAAACATCAGCCTAATAGAGTTGCCAGGTTTGTCCAGGTGACTAGACACAGTATTTAAAACATACAAAACAGCATCTTCAACACTTCTATTCCTTCTATAAGCAAATTGTAAGGGGTCAACAAAATCAGAGACAAGAACAGACAGCCTATTCAATACTATTCTCTCACAGAGCTTCATGATAGCAGATGTTAAGGCTACGGGCCGCAAGTCGTTCATCTGCGTGACCCTAGGCTTCTTTGGTACTACAATTATCAATACTTATTAACACAGTCTAACCATGCATACACACATGCCTATTTATCCTGGCCCAATCTAAATCATGGTCGCAGTTTAGCTACAACTGTCCCCATTGTTTCCACTGTTGCACGCCTTGCACAGGCCTGCTCACATCCTTACTTGTTTTCCTCCCCCCTTCCATGAAAAAAAAATCCACATGCTGGATTCTGTTTCAACCTTGTATAAGCCACGTGTACATGTGTGCAGGTGTGGATTCCTGTACATGTTTGTACGAAATCTTCATAGAGTTTCTCGTAAGTTAGCTAGTTTATGTTTCGTGTGTTCCGTACGAAGCGTGTGTTACTCAAATATCTGCGTGGAGTTGTAAACTCTTGATCGCAGCTTGTGGGTTATATCGTGAAGGATATCCAGATACAAGTGGAGACATGTCGGAACTTTTGCTAGCAAATGACAGCAAGTGGTTTATGTTATTAATGTAACTAGGAATCCAGCGTCGTAGATGGACCTCTGCCCTAGGGCGTTGAAGAGAAGTCGTTTTGGTAAGGCGTAGGCCCGATTTTTCCTTTATCGTAAAACATGTTCGCCTTGGAAGTTGTGAAGCAACCTGTGTGCTATTGTGGCACTTAATTTTGCGTTCTCTGCAAGTGTATATATTTTCGTGCAGAAGTGTACACAAGAATTGCAAGAAGCTATCTAAATTATGTTGGCATTCAGGAGTAATTGGTAATCAGGATGTTTAACTTTGGGAAAAGGAACTGGTGCTCTTGGTTAAGCACCAAATGTTTGCGATCGCTTTGAGGGTACATGAAATTAAATTCATGTGTGGAAGTGCGTACACTGTCAGTAACACGGATGGTTCATGGTTTCGGAAAACGAACTTGTAATGTGGTGTAACCACCAATGTTTGCGTTCGCTTCGAGGGCATATATTATTTAATTTAAGTGCAGGAATGCGTTGGGTTTTTGAGGTTAAGGTGACTCAGATTGTGCAATGTGTGCACACGTATCATAATCCTATGTAGATGGTTCACATGGATTCAAGTTATATTTTAGACAAAAAATTTAGTTGTGACGTTGTTTCATTAGAACAATTTTCTGTGAATGACGCGAGTATATTGTAGTGCTTCATAAGTATGTGCTGATATTAACTTATGAAGAAAATGTTAGTTAATAGTGTGTCGCAAACATTTTTGTTTTATTGTGAAATAGTTCTGGTGGGGAGAAAGTGGTTTGTAATGGTAGATATTTTTGTTTAATTGAACCAGTGCCTGTTTAACTTCTTGAGCTCTGCCTAGAGTATGTTGATGTTGGATCAATGTAAATGGACTATCAGGAAGACGAGATGAGACTTGTCTTGAAGGTGACATGCATCATTGGTTTATTGGTAAAGGAAAATATAGCTTAGCAATCAAGCATGCTATAATTCCAGTTTCCATGGCTTCACTCTGGTTTTTGGCAGAGTGTGAAACATTTTCAGGTATCTGGATCTACACCTTTTCTTAATAAATTTGTAATCTTCCTGGTCAGGGCTTCTCCAGCACGATGGAATCCAGCCTACACCAGCCAGCTGTGTGTCATTTTCAGGAGGAATACGACACCACATCCCTGATCACAACGTGTACACAGGGCAGATGTGCCAGTTTAGGCTGGTGAATATCTTCTGACAGTTCATGGAAGAGATGGTCAGCAGGTTGTCAATCAGGAGGCTGTTATCAGTGCCAAAGATCTTCTGAATAACTCTTAGTGTCATTTTGGGAAAGAACAGATTGTGGCTGTGTGAAAAGATAATTACACAGCCATGATCCTGCCACCCATTGACATCTACATGTGATGCGAACAGTTAAGAACATCAATATCTTTGGTGATTCAAGGAGCATCAGTATCCATCTGTCTGATAAGGTACATACTGGAAGGTGAAGTTTGAATATCACCTGTGTTTGCCTATTGATAACGTAGATATCTAGATATATGTGAATGTATGTGTATGCAGGAAAAGGGTATACACATGTGAAATAGTGTACTTGGGGCATCTGTTACAGGTCCCTCCTGAGGGGAATTCATAGATAACACGCTAGTTGTGGTATTATATGGTGCACATTATTTTGTACAATTCTAGCGTGTGTATTTGTGTATTCTGATTTTGGGGAGGTGGTTTATTTTGCTATTTTGAGCTTAGGATAATGATACAAATAAATAATGTGTGAATTTGTTTTTCCCGTCTTCATGAAGCTCTATATGTTGTGAGTTGTGTCTTTGGAGTAAGAGGGTGGACAGTTTTTTTTAATTTTCTTTCTTTCTTTCTTTCTTTTTTTCTTTTTTCTTTCTTTCTTTCTTGCTTTATATATTCGTCTATTTACTGTCCACGCCTTAGTATGCTTCTGACAATCACAAACATGTATACATAAGAAAGACTACACAATGCTACATAATCAGTACCTGGATATGGGAGTACACATTGGTATAGGAGTAATTATCAACATTCGAAGACTTTGGTGAACAGGTAAGTTTTAACTGTAAAGAAACTCGTTAACTATGACTTGAAGTGGCAAGGCACTGGTAGATCCTGAAATCATCTGGCAATGAGTTCCAAACAAATGGTACCATAAAACTGAAGGCACATTCTCCAGCTGAAACATTGATCATACTTCAATCATCGTCACATTTTTGTGCAGATTGACAGTGTTACCAGTTGATGATTATGATAAGGCCATGCAATGCATTTTTACCTGGTGATCTGCAGCATTATTATTTGCATACATACATGTGTAGCTGTTTGTGTATGGGAAAGAGGAGATGGTGTGTATATATTACACAGGTGATGTTGTGAATAGTATGCAGTAGTTGCATTAGACGTACAAATCACCATCATTTGTCATACCACATGACATTGGCGATAATAGCCCTCGATACGAATTTTTTTTGTCGCTGCACCTTTTGTATCCCCAACCACACTGCAAAACTAACAATTTCTCCCTGAGTCTACCTGTTGCCCTTTTCCCTCTAGCTTTTATGTTGTGATTAGGTGTTCAAATTTGTCTTCCTCACAAAATGTCCTGTAAATGTTGCTTGTCATGTACATTAAATTTTGTACGTATCATTTTATCTGTCTTCAAGAGTCCAAGATTTAGTTTGATGTTGCTTTTGGTCTGTTTCCTTTTCCTTAATTTCTGCCTAAATCTTCCCATTATAGGATTGTGATTACTGTTGACGTCTGCGCCTGGTAGTATGTTTGCTGACAGTAAAGAATTTCTAAATCTTTTATTAATCAGCATGTAGTCAATCTGGTTTTGGTATTATCTCCTGGACTCATCTAATTCTGATAGCCCCTTACAAATCTCGTACACATTTCCACATGTAAATTTGACAATATATGCACTGGCAGTGAACGTAAAGATTAGTGCCTACCCGACAACAACCAGTTTCCTTCCCTACTTCCGTGGATGAAAACACTTCCGCGCTATGGACAATTCTGAACTCCTGGCGTCAAACCAGTCTACCTTCCCTAACGTTCTAAGCATATAGTGCAATACCTGTGTTTGTGTGTGTGTATGTGTGTGTGTGTGTGTGTGTGTGTGTGTGTGTGTGTGTGTGTGTGTGTGTGTGTGTGTGTGTGTGTGTGTGTGTGTGTGTGTGTGTGTAACCTGGGATGTATCGAACCTGGGACGTATTCAATCTGGGATGTATCGAACCTGGGATTAAGAAGAGCCACAAACATCAATTTGTGATTTTTGGAGATACTTCTGAAAGAGATGTGTTTTTGAGGTGCTTTTTGAAGGTAAGCAGACAACTGCTTTGTCTTAAAGATACTTGGATGGAATTCCATGTTGTTGGGCCAAAAGCAGAGAAAGATTTATTTCTGCAAGTTGTTAGTGACGCACGAAAAGAAACCTAAATCAAGTAAATTGCAACTGGTAATGTTAGAACAAGGCTTCAAAAAGGAAAAACTAGAAATGACCAGAGAGAACTGGAAAAACTGATCATCAATATTTTAGGACTAAGGGAGATGAGATGGAAGGGAGCAGGAATGATAACACCAGGCAAGCATAAAACTATAGAAGCGTACATCACCTAGAAAGATCGATTGAATTGAGACAGGATTTGTATTTATGTTTTGTTGATTGTACCGAGGCTTTTGATTGGGTATGATACGAAGAATTGATCAACCAGCCAGAAAGACTCAATATTGATGGACAGGGTTTAAGAAGAATTAAGAATATATATTGGAAACAAACAGCAGCAAGGAGATTAGAAAATGATATAAGCTCTTTCCAATCTATCACACAAAGGAATTAGGCAAGGATCTGTTCTGTCAGCAGATTTGATTTCGCTTTACAGCGAAACCATCGTAAGAAACATCGAAGATTGCTCTGGGATAAAGGTTGGAGAAAAATGATAAACACTTTTCATTATACAGATGATACCATTCTAATTGCAGAAAAATGAAAAAGACCTACCAATTCTTGTGAACATGATATAAATAAAAAGGAGAAATAAAGGGCTGGAGCTAAATAGCAAGAAGACTGAAGTCATGATAATCAGGGAAAAAAAAGAAATCCGCTCATGCAAAATAACAGCAAATGGCACAATATTGAAGGACGTTATTAAGTTTAACTACTGGGGAACAGACATCTCACCAGATGCAAATTACAAATAGCCATCAGAATCAGTCAAGGTAAAACAACATAAAAAAATAACAACAAACAAACAAAAAAAGAAAATGAAAAGCGTTCTTACCAACAGATGCTTATCAATTATCATCAGGAAGAGAGTTCTGCAGTTTATGCAGAACTGATGCTGTTGTACGAATGTGAAGCGTGGACAGACAACACGCAAAGTCAGAACTAGATTGAGGCAGCTGAAATGTGGTTTCTAAGAAGAATATTAAGAGTTCCATGGACAGCAAAGAAAACAATTGAGACAGTCTTGGAAGAGGCAAACACAAAAAGAACATTAATGAAGAAGACTAGAAAAAAAAGACAACGTGTATAGGGCATTTTATGAGGCAAAAGAAATTAAAGGACCTAGCAACAACAGGAAAGCCAAAGGGAAAATGACCACCAGGGAGACCCAGGGAGAAAATACTGCATGGACTTGCAGAGTGGATGAAGACAGAGTAACAAAAGATAGATTCGTTTGGAGGACCGTGATTGCCAATGCCATGCGGCAAGGCACATGACGATGATGATGTTAACCAACATTTTAGAGCACATCCAGAGATAAATGGTTTCAGTGAAATAGTTTATATCTTGTGAATAATGTTGACATTGCTGATATGTTTTGGAGCTGTAAACAGGAAATTAGGAATGCATATTGATGATGAATGATTGGACCAAGATAGCTGTTGCTTCAAAGTATTTTTCAATTACTGTTTATGTTAATATTGTCTTTGAATATGCTTATGTAACTATAATTTCATACTCTGTAGATGTTTGGATTGAGAGATATGTGTCTGTCTGTCTGTGTTCTCGTAAACGAAGAGGATTCAACTGTCTGTATTGTGTAGAGTTCAGGAAAAAAATAGTTGTATGCTTTATAGAGGTTTCTGTTCCCTAATGACTACAGCAGTGACAACCAGTCGCCGTGGTGTAGTGGTTAGCGCAACGGATTACCGTCTTGAAGAGTGTGGGTTCGAATCCCCATCAGTCCTTTCAAAAATCATTGTGGGATTTTTCAGCTCTAACCGGCTCCTACCGAGAGTTGGGCATGTTATGGGCTCATTGGGAAGAATGGGACCACACAGTTGAGTCTCATCCACTTCAGGGATGCGTCTTTGAGAGTGTTGATCAATCTTCTGACCAGCACCGCAGGTGTCTGTAATTCTCAGTCCTGGTTGATGCCAGGATTTGTTATAATAGTGAGAGTAGAGTACAGTCCTGTCACGCAGTCTCAACCCTTGATGGAACTCCTTAACATCATGATTATCCTCCTCATCGGCATCATCATCATCACATTGTAAACACTGTGCCAGACCTGTGGCATTAAGGTGGCATAGAAAATGGGGGGAAAATGATGAGCACAAAGGTGACCTCCCTGAGTGCGATGATCCTTAAAAAAAGTACTAAGTAGTAGTAGTAGCAGTAGTAGTAGTAGTAGTAGTAGTAGTGGTGGTGGTAGTAGTAGTAGTAGTAGTGGAAGTAGAAGTGGTAATAATAGTGGTAGTTCATGGTGGAAGCAGCAGCAGGAGGAGCAGTAGTAGCAGTAGAAGTAGAAGTAGTAGTGATATTAATAGTAGTAGTAGTGGTAGTAGTAGTAGTAAAAGTGGTAATAGTAGTAGTGGTAGTAATAGTTGGTGTTGGAAGCAACAGCAGTGGTATCATCTCATCATCATAATCAACATCACTACCATCATCATCATCATCACCATCATCATCAAATTCATTACCATCATGATTATTATTACTTAGAATATTATCATCATTGGTATAATAATTATAATGATTTTTATCATCGGTATTATTATTACATAATTAGTGTTGTTGATATCATCATCATCATCGTCGTCGTCATCATCATCATCACCAGAGTAACATGACCACACCACCACCAGCATCACTCCTGATCCACTGAACATCAGAGACCCCTGTCCTGGTATAGACTACATCATGAATCAGAACCAAACAAACTACACAGTCTTACAAGTCAATGTGTCAAGTTGTTGGGAAACGGTATTTAGACGCTTTTTGACACACCAAAGAGTGGTGTATGGGATGTGTAATAAGTTCACATCTTTCTGTCTACTGCATGTAGAGCCACCACAGGGTATGCTAGTTCGGGCTCGGGTTCAACGATTGGAATATTGGTGTGGCTCTACCCCTTGGATCACAGTGATATTATCAAGTAATTTTGCCAAAATGTCACTAGAAGTGTGGAAAATAAATTGCGCTCGTCATTCTATGGCAGAAGATTACATCGAATCATCTGGAAGCAGCATGTCTTTTGTGCACTATAACAAATCCTTAATTAGACTACACATACAGACAATTGAAGACCACAGTTTTGTTAAAGTATCTACATCGCCATATTGTGGGTACATGATATTACCACGTCAGAGTTTCCTTTTGACAGCTTCTCATCACATCTGGGAAGAAGTGACAGCACCCCCTGGGTGTGTCATCATGGTCAGTTTTCAGGGAACAACGTACAAATGGTTCAAACCTGTAACGTATGCAGACTTGATTTACACACAGCCAGATACACGTCAAAGTGTCCTGCGAGTTCATGGTGACAGTAATTCATCAGCTCGCATTTTCCCTACAACACATATTCAAATTCATGTCAGCAGTGTGGGTAAAGTAAAGTTAATTTTTAGTGCCAGTCTGAAAATACACATTTCTTTTCATCCAGAGCCAGTTAAACCCCATCAGTTACCCAATGGTCTGTTCAACTGTTCTGTTGATTATTATTCCAGTTTCCAGCATCACTTGGACTGTAACCTGAAGTCAGAGTGTGAAAATGGACAGGATGAAACAGAGCACTGTCCTTTTAGCAGTCCTGGTTGTCAAGGTTTGGTGGCGTCACGTAACAAATGTTTTGCATATATTAAACTGGAGGTTTGTTTGACTCCTGCACTGGCAGCATATGAGTGTCAGAAGATGGGTGGACAGCTGGCTTCAATCAAAACCAGACAGGAACAAAACGATTTCCTGCAAATCTTTAATCATCGTGACGACTTCAGAATGTTGTCAGGTTACTTATCAGGCTGGATGTCTGTGACTTTTATGTACAGCAGGTTCCGTCATTGGTCTGACAACACCCTGATCTACAACATTGTTCATTTCTTTGTCTACAGATACAGTCCCACAAGGTCCATTAAATATGGGGATCTAGATGCACGCTTGTATCAATTTGCTAGCTATTCGGACCGCATAGTTTGTCAGTGAAATCACAATCACAGTACCTGCATTCTGTTCAAACAGTTGAGTTCCCTGTTTTAGATCAAGCCCTGTCCCTTTTCATACAGACACAGCGGACGTTGTCTCATTGTCCAGAGGGTCACATGGCACATACATTTTTGTCCTGCGATCTTCAAGTTCTATGTGGACAAAAGATGTATCAAGATCATGTCAGTTCCTGAACATGAGCATTAAAAACACAGACACACTTATTTTTCCTGGCAAACACGCTAGCTACGACATTGTGATGTTTGTTTGTGATGATGACATGACCACGCTGCCTTACACCCTGGTGTGTGACTTCAGACACAACTGTCCAGATCACAGTGATGAGTCATTCTGCCAACATCCTTCATGCAGAGGTTTTTTGTGTACCAATGGTCAGTGTGTGTTGGACAATCAACGTTGTGATGACCACACAGATTGTCTGGATGACTCTGATCAGGTCAACTGCCCCGCTGACCACAATTTTTCTTGGTACCACAAAGAGGCCAACAAAAAGCAGCGACTTTTCATCAACCTGGATGGTACAGGTTACTTTACTCAGCAGCAATTTACATCTGATCAATCATGCCCTGATACTCATTACCGGTGTATAGAAGACTGGTTGTACTGTCTCCCTGTCTACACTCGATGTAATGGATTTTCGACTGTACATATGGTGAAGATGAACAAGACTGTGAGACATTCACTTGTCCTGGTTTCTACGGTGTCGTGGTTCTACAGTTTGTGTTTATGGAGATCATCTGTGTGATGGCTGGGGTCAATGTCCACAGCGTGATGATGAATGGTTGTGTGAAATGACCTGTCCTGATGGCTGTCAATGTCAAGGTCAGTCTTTCTTATGTCTCCAGACTTTCCGTGCTGACCCTTTCCCCAGCTTCGTTACATGGACGCTGCTGGCTCAGGAATGACACTGACTGATTTCAGTAAGAACACATATCTCATTCATCTGGTCTTTCCTATTGTTCTCTAGTCAATATATCAGGTGTGAGGCTTCACAACCTACAGTATCTTGATCTGACCTACAACCACCTGAGAACTGTACATAGGACTGTTTTTCTCAAGCTTTGGAATTTAAGAACCTTGTTGTTAGCAAACAACCCTCTGACTTTATCAGGAGGTAGGCCATATTTCCTGTTTCACTATGCTCTGGCAAAAATAGATGCTTCAAAAACACGTGTCCAGATACTTAACAGTAAAATGCCCATGTACTTTCCACAAGTCACACATTTGCGTCTATCGTTTTCTGGCATTCAAACAATCAGGCCCGAAACAGTACAAAGTATACCACAGCTGACTGAACTGGATGTCAGGGGAAATTCGCTAACCAACTTTCCCTTGAATGCACTGTCAATGTGGAATCATTTGAAAAACATCTTCTCCTCAAATCATAGGTTCTGTTGCACTAATTTACATTTAAAACAGTCACACACAATACAGTGTATATCACCACAGCCCATGTTTTTTTCCTGTGAATATTTGCTACCAAATGAACTGTACAGACTTTTCTTCTGGTTACTTAGCGCATTCTCTATTTTAGTGAATTTAGTTTGCTTCATAATAGCATTTGTTGAAAAGAAAACATTTATATGCACTTTCACCATTTTTATCGAACATTTGTGGATTTGCTAACATCTGCATGGGAATCCACGTCAGCACAGTTTCAGTAGCCAATGAAATATTCTATGGAAAATACATCTACTTTGAAAAAACATGGACCGTCATGTGACTTGCAAGGTTGCTGGGTTTCTTTCCCTTCTGTCCAGTGAGGTGTCAGTTCTGATTGTCTGGCTCATGACACTAGATCACATGATTGTTCTTTGTTTCCCCTTCACTACGTGGGCATTCAATAGACGTCTGACAGCTGCAGCTTGTGCAATGACCTGGTGTGTTGGACTTTTGTTGTCTGTGGTACCTTTTCTTCCTGGACTGTCACACTGGGGCCTTAATGGTCAGTCTGGTCTGTGTCGTCTGGCTCTATCTGCTCACCACTCCAAAGAAGAGTTCAGGTGGTTCACAGTCTGTGTTGTGTTCAATTGTATCCTGTGCTCCATGGTGGTTGTTGGTCAGCTTATCATTTACAGACGAACACCAATCATCCAATCTTAATGATACCTCAAGAAATTGATTTATTTTTCGGTTCATCTGTTAATAAAAGTGGCTGTAACAGATGCTGTGTGCTGGTTCTCTCTTGGTCTGACCAGTATGATGACCTCAGATGGCAGTAGTGCCTCAGACAAGGCTCATGTGACCATGGTTGTGTTCCTGCTACCACTCAACTGTGCACTCAATCCACTGCTGTACGTATGGACTGTTGTAACACAGCGACGACAACAACAACAGGAAGAGAGACTGTTGCAAGTGTTAAAATCACGACATTTGTTCATGGAGAAAAAGAGTTAATCAAAAATGTGTAAAATGATTTGATCATTACTAGAGTCCATTTTTGTGGAGCTGTAGATCTGTCGTCTACATGTCAGTGTCTATGTAAAGCTTTCCTCAAGACCAGTTTTGGCTGTGTGTTTGACTCTGTTGTTGTGTATCTACATGTCAACCTCCATGTGAAGCTTTCACAGGAGTATTGCTAACTGTGTTTGGCTCTGCCTGTCGTGTATCTACCTGTCAACCTGTGCGTGAAGCCTTTCATCAAGACTAGTGCTGACTATGCGTTACCTCTGTCTGTTGTGTGTCTGCATGTCAGCATGCAAGTGAGGCCTTCATAGAAGTACTACTGACTGTGCGTTACCTCTGTATATTGTATGTCCACATGTACATGTCAACCTGCACGTGAGACCTTCATCAGGACGATTGCTGACCATGTGTTTACCTCTGTCTGTGGTATATCTACATGTTAACCTGCATGTGAGACCTTCATCAGGACTAGTGCTGGCTGTGCGTATGGCCTCTGTCTGCTGTATATGTACATGTCCACCTTATGTGAAACCTTCATTAGGACTAACAAACTAGGACTGTGTGTTTGGTTCTGTGTGTTTTGTATCTGTTCAGAAGGACTAGTGCTGACAGTGTTTGCCTCTGCCTACTCTGCATTAACAAACTTTTTTGTTTTACCTAATGACATGACACCAGTAAGATTTGAGTGGTAAATAGATGAGAGTAATCTGTTAGTGAAATAAGTGTTTCCATCTTTTTAAATTAAGAGCGATTAGGATAAAATCCTGATTGATTGGAATAGAAATAAACTACGCTGGTTTAGATATTTCAATAGACTTTTTTTGCATATGCTTTACCAACGAACAAGAAAGTGAGGATGTTACTGGAAGAGCACGTATTGCGTTCAATTAATCAACAAGTGTCAGTCAAAAGAGATGAAACATAAATTCACAAACTACACATTGTAGACCAGTAAAGTCAGTCGTATGAAAGTATCTTTTGAAGATACATTGTAGTACTGCTACTTATCAAAAAGACAAAAATGCAACACAGCAGGACACCAATGTGAGGAAACTTGCCAGACACATGACGGAATACAAGTGTGTGTGTGTGTGTGTGTGTGTGTGTGTGTGTGTGTGTGGTGTGTGGTGTGTGTGTGTGTGTGTGTGTGTGTGTTGTGTTTGTGTGTGTGTGTGTGTGTGTGTGTGTGTGTGTGTGTGTGTGTGTGTGTGTGTGTGTGTGTGTGTTCGTTCGTTCGTTGCTTTATTTAACGTCTTTTCACTATAAGTGATATTAGACGGGGAAAATGGCATGGAGGATGAAATTAGGGGGGGGGGGGGGGAGGGGAGAGGGGAACAGAGTAAGGGACGTAAAAAATTTAAAGGAAGCGGCAAGGTCTTGAGAAAAAGGATATGGATGAACAGAGAAATGAAACTAGAATAGCGCTAAGATCAATAATGTAAAAGAAAAATCGTCATAAAAACAAAACAAACAAAAAATAATAATTATTATAATAATCTTAAAGTAACGTATTACCAGGACTGTGAACCAATGATTCTGAAATTTTAACTAACAAAACTTGATCCGATACTACTTCTTTAAAATGCGTTTCAAGATAGCTTCCTTGTGTAAACGTCTTTGGTAAAAAGAAACGAAACTTTCTGCAGTAAAACAAACAGTGTTATAATGTGAATTGTTCGCCGCAAATACATAAAACGTAACAATATTTTGTTTTCAAAGCATTCAGTTGAATGCGAAAATATGTCATAACAATTAATCTCAAATGATATAACGAGGAATACTGCAATTTTTTTTTTACAGATATTTTGGACTGAAAATTTGATTATTTTTTGAGACACAAATTTTTCATTTAAATGTTCATGAAATCGAATCCATGATGCTAATTCTAGCGAGTTGTAAGCTTCTTTTACCGAGGTGTTAACATGTAATTCTATGGAATTTTCAGAATGGAGGGCACTGGATTTAGCTGCTCTGTCAACTACGTTGTTGCCATGAAGACCAACATGAGAAGGCACCCAGCATAAATTGATTTCCGAGCCATTTATCTTTAAACAATGTATCAGATGATTTGCCTCAATAATTAAGTCAGGTCTTGTGTCTGTATCAAAAGACTGTAAGGCATATAATACAGATTTTGAATCAACAAAGAGAACTACTTTGAATGACACAGGCCGAAGGCTTATTAAATAATGCAACGCTTGAACAATAGCGACCAATTCTGCTGTATATATAGATACATTTGCCCTAATGAAAAAAGACTTTTTAATGTTAAATTTTGGAACATAAAAGGCTGCTCCAGCGCTCTGATTTGCTAAGACTGACCCATCGTTAAAAATGTGGATGTGGGTATGGTACTTTTCATCGATGTGTTCACAAGCTGTGGATAGCGTAATGTTGACATTATTATCTTTTTTAACGTTTGCATAATCGAGATCAAATGTGGCCTTTAGCATTTCCCATGTAGGGATAGGCGTTATATTTGGTTTCTCTGCTATTTCATCCATTATGTGTGTGTGTGTGTGTGTGTGTGTGTGTGTGTGTGTGTGTGTGTGTGTGTGTGTGTGTGTGTGTGTGTGTGTGTGTTTGTGTTTGTGTTTGTGTGTGTGGGGTATTTGTGTGTGTGGCTGTGTTTATGTGTGTCTCTGAGTGTGTGTGTGTGTGTGTGTGTGTGTGTGTGTGTGTGTGTGTGTGTATGAGAGAGAGAGAGAGAAAGAGAGAGAGAGAGAGTCAGAGACAAAGAGACAGAGTGAGAGACCAACACAGAGAGAGACAGAGGGGTGGATTTTTTCAGGATTCGTCATGGATACAGTAGTAGCCAGGATCTTTCATGGATGTAGTAACAGACAATATTCTTCATGAATGTGGCAGTAACCACGATCCTTAATGGGTGTAGCAACAAACAGGATTCTTCACGAATTTAGCAGTAAACAGGATTCTTCATGGATGTAGCAGTAAACAGGATCCTTCATGAATGTAGCAGTAAACAGGTTCCTTCATGGATGTAACAACAGATAGTATTCTTCATGAATGTAGCAGTAAACAGTATTCTTTATTATGTAACAGTAAACAGGATCCTTCATGACTGTAGCAGTAAACAGGATTCTTCATGGATGTAGCAACAGACAATACTCTTCATGAATGTAGCGGCAAACAGGATCCTTCTTGAATGTAGCAATAAGACAGGTTCCTGCATAGATGTAGCAGTAGACAAAATCAGACTTTCTAAGATGGAGAATTTTTGTTGTAGTGGCACTGCCCGTAAGTTCATCAGCACGTTCATTTCCCTTAACACCAGCGTGTCTGGGGCAGTAGATCCACGTGAGATTTTGTAGGTCGATACTGCTTATTGCTTTGTGTCAGTCTGGAATTTCTACTCCATTTTGCACGTTTTGAAGTATATCCATGGAGTCAGTCAGGATGAAGGCTTGGCTTTCTTTCATTTCATCATCCTTTAAAGTTAACCACTGGAGTGCATGCGTGACTGCCTCAATTTCCATTGTTAGACTGGAGATTGTGATATCATGTGTAGCATTTTCTTCATGTATGGTGTTTCCATTATGTCTTACAGTGAAGCCCCATCCAGATTTGTCTTTGGTGACTGAGCCACCCATTTGTATGATTACATCTTAGGGCTGCGACTAAGTTGCTCCATGAGTGGTTGAATTTCCGCATCTGCTTTCCCTTCTGGCCATTCGAGACGATATCTCCCCATGTTTTTCTGGTATGATTGTTTTGTGTAGATTTTTAAAACGGATTGGATGTTTTAACAATTCCTTTGTTCCTTCGAGTTCTGTCAGTTGAAAAACTTGTTGAATAGATTCTTCTGCCTGCCTGGTCCATGTTTTTCAAAGTTGAAGTCTATTGCCTTTCGTTGTTCAGATTATCTTGTGGAGTGGTCTTTTTATTTTCGTTTTTGGCTTTGTTTTGTTATCCAAGGCCCTACAATAAGACTTCTCTTGTTTTATTTTTTGTGTTGACTGCATTGAAGGGAGGTGATGCAGGCATCGCACAGTGTCAGTGGGAGTGTTTTTTGAGGTTCCAAGAATCACACTCATTGCTTCGCTTTGTAGTTTGTCTAGTTTTAACAGGTTTGTCTGTAACAACGTAGTGTTACCCAATCCGCAATCAATTACACTCAGAATTACAACTTGGTATAATTCAATGAGATGGCGTTATTCAATGCCTTTAGTTGCCATTGTTTTCAGGACTGAAAATGCCCTGTCTATATTTAAGTATAGATCTAGTGATTCCACACGTCTGTAGCAGTAGACAGACTCAGTAGATAGACTCAGTAGATAGAATCAGTAGATAGAATCCGTCATGAATGTATCAATAGACAGGATCCTTAATGAATGTAGCAGTAGACAGAATACTTCATAGATATAGGAGTGGACATATTCCTTCATGGATGTAGCAGTGGACAGATTCCTTCGTGGATTTAGAAGTAGACAGAATCGTTCATGGATGTAGTAATTGACAGAATGCTTCATGAATGCATCAGTGGACAGGATCCTTCATGGATGTAGCATTTAAGTGGAAGCCAGTGATGTTTTAAGCTCAAAGAGGGAGCAACTCCGTACATTGTCGCCACAGCCAGACGTGTGCCAGTACTTCTCCACGAGAAGGTTAAGAAGAAACTTCAGCATGTGCAACACAGTGACGTCATTGAAGAATTGCAGAGCCAACAAAATGAATGTCGCCCAAGGTTCTGGTATTGAACTGAATGGAGATGTATGCATTCGTGTGAACCTGAAGATATTGAATCAGGGTGTGTAGAGGAAGTCCTACATTATTCCTACGTTTGACATCATTCACCAGCTGAGGGGTTCTGCTGTGTTCTCCAAACTCGATGTCCAGTCAGGTTTCTGGCAAATTCCGCTTGACCCAGATTTCGCCAAGTTCACCACCTTCATCACACCATTAGGAAGATTCTACATGAAGCGTCCACCTTTTGAGATTTGAGGTCAGCTCCACTCCAGAAACCTTCATGAGGTTCAGGAGATCCTCCAGGACATTGAGAGGGCCATATGCTATTTCGACGACATTCGCTGCCACTCCAAGACAGCATTCGAGCATGAAACGTTCCTGTGTCAGGTCCAACAGCGTCTAGAAAAGGCAGGACTTCAGCTGAAAAAAACAAGTGCAAGTAGCAAGTCAGAGATAATTTTTCTAGGGTGCATTGTCAACACCCAAGGTTATCGTCCAGATCAGTCCAAGATCGAGGCGATTCTGGGTCTACCTGAGCCGTCTCATGTCATAGAATTCAGAAGGTGTATGGGTCTTTTAAACTAGCTAGGCATGTATTTTATCCACCTGTCTACTGTCCTGAAGCCACTGAATGAACTTTTGACCAATGAGGCAGCCTGGGCATAGGGTCTTCTGTAAGTGACAATATTTCAGAAGGTTCAAGAAATGGTGACAACAACGCCAGCCTTTACTTACACTGACTCGATCAAATCAACCTTCGTCGAAACCGACAGTTCGTCCTACAGTCTTTGTGGAGGGGAGGGTGGTGGAGGGAGGTATCTCCTTCAAGAACACAAAGAGGGACTGAGCCCAGTTGTACTCTGTCCCAGATCATTGACCAGCACAAAGCAAAGGTACACTCAAACAGAGAAAATGTGCCTAGCTGCAGAGTGTGGGCATGCAAACGTTTTGACAGATATCTTGTGGGACTCGCGAGTTTTGCTCTCTACAGTGACCACAAACCACTGATACCACTCATCAGCTCCAAAGATCTGTCATAAACGCAACTGAGATGTCAGGGCATACTGATTCGATTGATGGCTACATGCTGATCGGCGAGTATCGATCTGGGAAATCGACGGTGATACAAGATACTTTATCACGCGGTCTGTCTGCCAACAGATAGACAGAAAGCATGTCTCCAGGAAGATGTGATCTTTCACTTCAGCATGGTTACTTCGTCATGTGTAGTATCTGACAAGAAGCTGAACCAGATCAGACAAGTAACCTGGCAAGATGTGACCTTGAGAACAGTATTCAACTACACAGTGGCTGGCTGGCCCAAGTATAAGCAAGATGTCTTGTTAGTGGCCACAGAACTGTTTGACATTCGAAATGAACTGAGCATGTAAGACAAACTGCTCCTGAAAAATGACAGGATGGCGATTCTGTCCTAGTGAAGAGGGAAATATTCGACCGTACTCACGATGGACACCTTGGCATTACCAAATGACGAGAACGCGCCAACCAGGGGTTCGATGGCCAGAAAACTGAAGGACATTTAGACCATGTCCAGCCTGCAACGCTGCCTTGAGAAATCCAGATCAACGAGCAAGCCTTTGCTGATGTTACTTTACCTGACCTATCGTTTCAGTGTCTCAAATCGACATTTGTGAGTTTAAAGGACAGAACTTTCTGGTTTGTGGAGACTACTATTCCAGATACACTGACATTCACAAAGCTCCAAAACTCACATCAAATACTGTCATCCACAAGATGAAGATCGTTTTCTCACAGCATGTCATTGCTGAGACCGTTGTAACAGGAGTTTTACAAGTTCTCCAAAGACTGGAACTTTCATCCGTATGAGCAACGCTCACTATCCTCAATCTAATGATGAGGATGAGAGAGCAGTGAAGTCAGCCAAAGAAATCCTGCAGCAGAAAGACTACCACCTGGCTTTGTTGACATACCATGCCACGCCAATCCCTTCACTAGGACTGAGCCCGGTGAACTTACCTGTGAACGCGGGCTCCAAACTAACCTCCAACACCTCACACTCCCTCGCATCGTTGATCCTGATAAGGTGCGAAGGCACGACGAAGAAGTCCTTTAATCAGTGAGCACATCACCTTCCAGAGCTGAGTCCTGGGGATCCCACCTTCATGAAGGAGGAAGGGGAAAAGGGCTGTAAGCGTCCAGGTGAGGTGATTCAACAGTGTGCTCTGAGGTCCTACATTGTCAAGACTGATGAAGGAAGCTGAGACGTAACTGCAAGCATCTCAGGTTATATATCAATCAAGAGTCAAGTTTCAGGTATGGAGCGGCAGCAGCCCAAGCCTGAGAGTCTAGCACTTCATCTGACACCAGGGCTACAGCAGCTGAGTGCTCTAGTGCATCAGCCATAGTCACCACAGTCACTGATGGAGCTGCCGCCGCCGCCACGCCGACCCCGCCACCGCCACCGCCACTGGTCAGCTTAACTTTTGTGACGTCATCACCACCTTCAGGAAACCGCACGATATACCAGATCAGCTTTACATCACGAAGTCTGGCTGAGCTATCAACAAGCCTTCCAGATTCCACTGAGTCATCTTTGTGGTGCAGCTCTCTATTTCGTAAAGACCTAGTGAAGATTGCCTTGCTCGACAGATAGTTTTTGTGGTCATGTTCTGTGGATTATTCAGTGTTAGTGATACGGCTCAAGATCAGAGTCTGATGTGTCTTCAATTAGTGAAGCCATGAGTGTGGTTTGTGCAACTGTTATTCTTCATACAAGGAGATTTGGCATATGTTGTGTATTTCATGTCCAGTAGTGAAACCTGGAACATGTGCATAACATCCCGTGTTTCTTGACCAATCCAAGGTTGCTTCAAAGATACAGTCCAAGAGTTGGATTCCAGTTGGAGTTCCTGTTTCCATTCATATGAATTCGATTTGTGTAAATGTATTTCAAATCTATAGACGAAGGTGTCGTATAACAAGCTTATGGTTCACTAACAGTCCAAGGGATACTACCGATGCTATCCGGTCATATTGTCAATCAGATTACCTCCCCTCTAGTTCGGTAACTGACAGCGAATACATACAGAAAAATGGTCTAGTTTCAATCCCTAAATCGCCTGTTTGGTACACAATACATTCATTGCTTACATTCACGTGTTCATCCTAACACGACAGGTACAATTTCAAAAGACACCTAAAGGCACACAGCATCAGGAATTATGCAACTCAAAAGACCCCTGAAGGCACACAGCTCAGAAATAGTACAACTGAAAAGAACTCCTGATGACAGCACAGGAAATAGTTCAACTAAAAGAATTCCTGAAGAGACAGAGCACAGGAGATAGTACAACTCAAACGAACTCATGAAAACACAGCACAGGAAACAGAACAAGTGAAAATAACCCTGAGGCACACAGCACAGATAATAATACAACTCAAAATAAATGTTGAAGGCACTAGCATTGGAAATAGTGCAACCCATTCTGTCTAGTAGTTAAAACAACACTGAAGGCTAAAACTGCGCTGCACAAGAATACAAACTATTATGTTTGAAGTAAACGTTGCATACAATGATGTAGTTTAGCCCCTCTCTCTCTTCTTCTCTCTGTCTCTTCTCTCTCTCTCTCTCTCTCTCTCTCTCTCTCCCTCTCTCTCTCCCTCTTTCCTTCCCCTTCTCTTTCTCTGGTTTTCTTTTCTTATTGGTGGGGGGATGTGTTGGGTTGGATGGGTTGTTTCAGGGGTGGTTTGTTGGTTGTTGTCTTGACTGTGTTGAAAGAAGGTCAAGCAGACATCGCATAATCTTCGTGGGGTTGTGTTTTGTGGTTCTGAGGATCACTTTCATTTCTTTGTTTGTATTTGTCTAGTTTGAACAGGTTTGTCTGCAAGCATAGTGAGACCCAGTCCATATTTGATTACACTCAGAATTGCAGCATGGTATAATTCAAGAGATGACATGTTCAATGCCTTTAGCACCATTGTTTTCAGGACTGAAAGTCCTTTTTTACATTTAAGTGTACTATTCCCCACCTGTCTATAGGGGTAAATAGAATCAGTAGACAGAATCCTGCTTGAATGTAGACAGGATCCTTCATAGATGTAGCAATAGACATGATCATGGATAAATGTAACAGCAGACAGGATCCATCATGGATGTAACAGTAGGCAAGCACACACGTTTATAGCAGTAAATATAATCAGCAGACAGAATTTTGCATGGATATGACAGTAGACAGGATCCTTCATAGATGTAGCAGTAGACAGGATCCTTTATGGATGTAGTAGTAGACAGACCCTCCATAATTGTAGCAGTAAATACAATCCGAAGACAGAATCCTGCATGGATGTGCTAATAGATAGGATTTTGCTAAATGTACATGTAGTAGTAGACAAAGTCCTTGATGGATGTGGCAGTAGACAGGTTCCTTCATGGATGTAGCTAGTAGACAGGATCCTGCATGGATGTAGCTGTGACAGGATCCTTTATAGATGTAGCTGTAGACAGGATCCTTCATGGTGTAGTAGTAAACAGACTCCTGTGAATTGTAGCAGAAATAGAATCAGTAGCAGAATCCTGCATGGATATAACAGTAGACTGGATCCTTCATGGATGCAGCAGTAGACAGGATCCTGCACAATTTTAGCAGTAGATAGAAGCTGCCATGGGTGTGCCAATAGATCTTGCATGAAAGATGTAGTAACAGGATCCTTCATTGGATGCTGCAGTAGACAGGATCCTTCATTGATGTAGCAATAGACAGGATCCTTCATGGATATAGCATTATATAAGATCCTCCAGGATCTAACAGTAGACAAGATCCTTCATGGATGTAGCAATAAACAGGATCCTCATGGATGTAGCAATAACCAGGATCCTTCATGGATGTAGCAATAAACAGGAACCTTCATGGATGTAGCAATTGACATGATTCTTCATGAATGTAGCAGTAGACAGGATCCTTCATGGATGTAGCAATAAAGGATTCTTCATGGATATAGCAGTGGACAGGATCATAAATGTAGTATTAGACAGGTTCATTTCCAGAAAAAGGTTGGGAAATTTTACGTTTATCTGTTCTTTGAGGTCAGAGACACAGCAGCTCTTCCATCTATCTCGTGTACACCTTCTTGCAGCGTATGCTGATATATTTCATGGTTAGTGTGGTAAGAACGTTATGTGGCCAGTCTGAGCAAGACTGCATCAATTCACTTTTGCCAGAAGAAAGACGTTGATTAAACAAATGGCTTTGATTTAATCAATGCACAGAGTGAAGTGCAGTTGACGTTAGCCCAGTGGACGCATGCTTTCGTTTCCTGAATGGATGTAATGTTTCGTATCATGTCAGTCTTCCTCAATGAGTATCTGTTCATCAAGAGCTGTCAATATCATTTTCAAAGGCACACAACAGAGGGCATAGTACAGTCGATGAAAACTCATGAACGCACACAGCACAAGAAATAGTACTGTATATAAAAACTCATGAAGTCAGACGAAATTGTACAATTTACGAGAACTTATGAAAGTAGAGAAAATGGTACAGCTTAAAAACACACCTAAAGACACACAGCATAGGGAATAAAACAACAAACAACTCCAAAATCCCACGAATACACACAGCACAGGAAGTAGTAAAATCTGAAAAGAAATCCTAAAGACAGTACAGGAAACAGTACAACTCGAAAGAATTTCCGAAGACAGAGTACAGGATATAGCACAATTTAAAAGAACTGAAAATGCACAGCACAGGAAACAGAACAAGTGAAAATAATTATTGAAGGCATACAGCACAGAAAATAGTACCACTCAAAATAAGTTCTGAAGGCACATAACACGGGAAATAGTGCAATCCATTCTGTCCAGTAGTCTGAACACCACTGAAGACTAAAACTGTGTTACACAAGAATACAAAATATTGTGTTTGAAGCAAACTTTGCGCACAATAATGCAGTTTAGCTCTCTCTCTCCTCTCTCTCTCTCCTCTCTCTCTCTCTCTCTCTCTTTCTCTCTCTCTCTCTCCACTTCTCACATCCGATATTGGCTCAGGTTATTACATATGGATAAATTTAGGATACCATGGAAAGCATATAAAATGCTGTATGATCTAGATGCCAATGGTAAGAAAAACTTGGTATCGAATGTACGTTTGTGTTTGTACATGTACAAATATGGATTTGGATATGTGTGGTTATATCAGGGAGTCGGTAGTGTGAATGGCTTTATTCGTATTTTTTCGTCAACGCTTGATAGACTGTAGATGGTAGGACTGGAATTATCATATTAACAACAGCGAAAGATTTAATTTATACAGAACATTTAGTAGTGTATCTGAAATAAAACTGTATTTGCAGCTAAATTTAGAACGACATGTGAAGTATATTACAACAAGATTTAGGTTTGGTGTATCTGATTTGGCTATACATCGATAAAGATATAAAGTATTAAATGATAATGATTTATTATGTCCATTATGCAAAGAATCTAAGAAGACAAGTACACTTTGTCTTTTGTTGTAAAGCACTTACAGATTTTAGGAAAAGTTTATTCAGCTAAGTATTATAGACAGCCTTGTCTGTTTAAACTGTGCTTGCTGTTGTCATCAACAAATATAGAAGTTGTCCGCAAATTTTCTGTGTTCTTATATAAAGCTATGAAAATGCTGTGTCATAAGATGAGTTATGGATATGTATAATTCAAACCTTTTGTGCATTATTTAGAGGTATTGTATTGTTCACATACCCCTTAAGGGGCCAAGGCCTAATATGAATAAGCTATCTGAAGTCTGAAGTCTGAAGTCTCCACTTCTCTCTATGGTTTTCTTTTTGATTGATGGGTGGATGAGTTGGGTGGATGGGATGTTTCAGGGGAGGTTTGTTGGTTGGTGGTGTCCATTGTGGTGCTGTTTGTTTTTTCAGAGAATCATTCTTTGTCATACAATCTGCTGTTGGTGAAGACCTCACCCTTGTCAGGGTTCATCACACCAAAAGGGAATTATGGTATACAGGACACTACACAGGCTTTCACCATGACCAGATACATCTCAGTCCAGCTGGACATGTGATTATGATCAGTCTGAGAAAAATGGTGAAGTACTATCGAATTGTAGGGGTCACACTGTATGCACACGACAGTACTGGATCTGAAACCTTGGTGTGGAGTTACTGGGTAAAGTCGCAAAACGTGTTTCACATCCCAAAACTCGCTGTTCAATATAAAAACGATGACTGCTTGAAATCCGTGTTTCAGACTGTTCTTTTCCTTTCTCCTGAAAGCCAAACACCTCCAAGTTAAGCAGCGGTTTGTTCACTGTTCTGTCAATCACTATTCCAGTTTTCAGCAACATCTGGATTGTAACATGAAGAAGAGTGTGAAGATGGACAGGATGAAACAGAACACTGTCCTTCAGCAGTCCTGATTGTCAGGGTTTGGTAGCGTTATGTAACACTGCTACAAATTTGTCTGTTTTCCAAGAGTGGACAGTAAAAAAGGTTATTTGTATCAAAATCTAACAAATTCTGCTGGCTTTGGAGGCAAGTTGGCATGCCCAAATGTGAGGAGGACTGGTCAGGATAGTTGACAATTTAACCAATCCATATCGATATATTTCTATCGCATTTGGGTTGGCTTGACTACTAACAACTCTGGCTTCCCAACATGTACAGAAAGATACTGATTAGTGAAGACAGAACTGTCCTGTACCATTCTGTGCGGTTTCAATATCCAACCATTCCTGTTACTGGAGTGAAACTTTGTATCTTCAAAACTGCCAATCAGTATATCAGTGGATCAGTGTGCTTGGCCTCACAAAGGCGAGTCTCTTATTTGTGAATTCAGGAGAAAACAGATACACCATCCTTCTCAAGCAATAACTTTGACCAGCACCCTCTTCCTTTGCACACACAACCAATCTCTGATGACGTGTTCTGATGGTCATGTAACACACACATTTCTACTGTGTGGTTCACACCAATATGACGTGTGTGATCAAGATCACACATTTCTTGTACATTTTCTGATCACTCTTTACACACACATGGTGGATCTCATTCAAAGTTGATAACGTCATTTTAGTCCCTTTATTTACCTGTGATGATGACGTCACCACGTTGTCATACACCCTGGTATGTGACTTTCTACAAGACTGTCAAGATAAGAGTGATGAGTCTTTCTGTAAACATCTTCCTTGTGTCAACATGTTTACCTGTACTAACGGTCAGTGTATGTCCTATGATGTTGTCTGTGACAAAGTGTTTCATTGTCAAGACAAATCAGATGAGCTGAGCTGTGTGGGCTCCAGATATAAAGAAAATGACTGGGCACCAGTTTTTCCATCTCCTGTTCTCATCAGTTTCGATGGTATCAATACTTTTATTTCAACCCCTATGAAGTCCAATGAGTCCTGTCCTGAAGCCACTATCGTTGTCCTGGTAAGTTCAATGACTGCCTGCCTGTCTATACACGATGCAATGGAATGTACGACTGTGTAGACCATGAGGACGAAGATGGATGTAATGAATTGACATGTCCAGGATTGTTTCGATGTAGAACGTCTATAATATGTCTACATGGTGATCACCTGTGTGATGGCTGGCCTCAATGTCCAA